>MU733186.1:0-24506 GCA_026770625.1 Nicotiana glauca
CTAATTAATTCCCTTTTATTTATTTTTTAATTTTTTGGAATTCTTTACTTGGGGTAAAAATCACGTGCTCACACTTTCCAGGCCTTGAAAACCTTATTTTTACTTGCCTCGATTTACGTGCGCAGTCTAGGCGCATAGCTGGAAAGCTTATATGTTAAATTTTTTGAAAAAAAAATCAAAATTTGGCTTTAAAATTATTAAAGTTGACTTGGGTCAACATTTTTGGATAAACGGACCTGGACCCGTGATTGGACGGTCCTAGAGGGTCCGTAAAAAATATGAGACTCAGGCGTATGCCCGAAATCGAAAGTCGAGGTCCCGAACTAGAGAAATAAATTTTTCAAAGAAATTGTTTTTCTAAAATTTATTTGGAGATTTGACATGAAAATGGATTAGAAAGCGTTGGTATCGGGCCCTTATTTTGGTTCCGGCACCCGGTAAAGGTCTTATATGTGGTTTAAGCACTTCCTGTGAAATTTGGTTAAAATCGAACGCCATTTGACGTGTTTCGGACCTAAAACTCTAAGTTTGAAAGTTTATGAGGTTTGATGAAAAATGATTATTTTGAGGTTTGATTCCTCGTTTATGATGTTATTTTGGCGATTTAATCGCATGGTTAAGTTGGTAGGATGTTTTCGAATTAATGTGTGTGTTTAATTGGAAGCCCCGAGGGCTCGGAAGTGTTTCGGAGGTTGTTCGGGGTGTTTTGATCTTAGAAAATACAGCAGAATTGCTGCTATCAGTTGCCCAGTTTTTCCTTCTATGCGATCGCATAGGATAGGCTGCGATCGCATAGAGCAAAGTGCCAAGGTCTAGAAACCCTTCTATGCGATCGCATTATAGCCTCCACGATCGCATTGTACAATGTTCAGTCCCTTTATATTATTCTATGTGATCGCAATATGTTTTCTGTGATCGCAAAGCACATCTAACCTGACCCTATGCGATCGCATCCCCTATTCTGCGATCGCATAGGGCATTTTTGCCCAGTTATTGTAAAAGTCTAAAAACATAATGGTGACGGGATTTAGTCCATATTTCCCACGAGTTCTTCTTCTCTACAACTCTTGAACGAATGTTTGAGCACTTCTTCACCAAAGCTTCTTGGGTAAGTAAATTTCCATTCATTTCCTTCATCTTCCTTCATTAATTAATGAGTTTCTAAACCTAAATCATGTAATCTAGGGTTGAAATCGGGGAAAAAGGGTAGAGTTAGGGCTTTTCAATTTTCTTTGATTTAGACCTCATTTTGGGGTTGAATTTGAAAAAAAATTGTATATCCGGGCTCGTGGGGGAATGGGTAACATGGAATTGGTTCGAACCTCATATTTTGACCAAGCGGGGCGGGGTTGATTTTTGGAATTTTGGGAAGAAAGTTTAGAAATTCATATTTAGGCATTGGGTTTAGTTTGTTTAGCTATTATTAATATTGTAAGGTCATTATTTCATAGATGATTGAGTTGGAGCCGAATTCGAGGGGCAAAGCTATACTAGAAGCTTGAGTTAAGTTCGGAGCATTCGAGGTAAGAGTTTGATCTAACTTTGGCTCAAGGGAATAGGATTAGAGTATTATATGCTAATTGCTAAAATGTTGAGTACGGTGTATAGGCATGGTGATGAGTAGCTATACACCGGTGTCTAGCATGACCATGAGTCCTTATTTCAGCTTACTTGGGATTTTGTAGTGATTCTCCCTTGTTTAATTGATGGTTTCTATATAATTGTGAACAGTATGAAGAGGAAATATGATTTGTAAACTCCTTGGAGCGTTGGCTCGAATTATGACATGATTAGGAAATAAGAAATGAACGAAAGAGATGTAATTATTCCGTTGCCGGGATGTGTAAGTTACTGTTGTTGCTCCCTTGCTGGGTGTCGACGCCCCCTTTTTTTTCTATAGCAAAAATCGGGTTTACAACATTTGGGAAAAATAACTCTATTCCTGTTTGGGAATTGGGTTTTTGGATTTGAAGAGTCGTCACCTAATGATTATAGTGCATTAGGACACATTTAGGAAGAATTTGAGATGAAGAACCAGAATTTGGGTAAGGTCTAGAAATTATCTCGAGGGAAGGTTTTAGGCACCCCTCAAGATCCACTAGTGTGGTTCCCGGCCATGTTACAATTGTGACTTTTAAGCAAGCAAACACAAGTAGACAAGGAAGAATTATAAATAATAGTTGCAAATGATTTGAAACTAAAACGGAGTTAAAGAAGAAGAAATTTTGCATAGAAAGTATTTTTAAAATTAAGGATAAACGAGTGAAGACGGGGAAAATTTTACATAATTGCTGGAAGTAACAGTTAAAGAAGCTGAAATTTGAAAAGAAACAGTTTTTCGAAATAGAGTAAATAGGTAAAGGGAGAAATTTTACATAATTGTTGGAAGTAGCAATATAAGAAGCTGAAATTTGGGGAAAAGCAGTTTTTTGAAATAAAATAAACAAGTAAAGGGAGGGGATCCTACGTTTATAAATAATATGGATCACCCCATATAACACTCGGTAACCGCTTATACACGTGGTATTATCACGTGGTCATCATATCCATATTCTACACTTCCCACCTCGTTAAGGTATTAAAGCGTGGAATGTCTCGTTACTTATTACATGCTAGTACCCGTCCCAATCCTATCAGTCCCAGAGGCAATTGGACTACTAGTCCTAAAAGGGAGAGGGGTTTGGGATCTTTTTGGGAGTTTTCAAAGGATAAAATACTGAGGCGTCAATCAAAACACATAATGCAAGTAAAGGGGGAAGCAAATAAGCAAGTAGGGCTGAAATAAGCCTCCTTAAATTAGATAACGCCATAGAGTTTAGCATGTCTTACACGTACTGGTTTGGTCTTAAATTAAATAAAGCGACGACCGGACTAGTTCAACACATATTTTTAGACTTAAAGTCTACATTAGGCTCGCTCGAATGCAGTTGCCTAAAATTGATCTAATTGATTAATTAATCCTTTTGTCTAAGTGTTGGATAGAGTTACTGATTTTTAAAACACAAACGGATTATAAATCAAAGTTATAGAGTAAAAGGAGTTTTAGAAAAGTATTTACTATTTTTAAAAAAAGGTTTAACAGAAAAGAAACGAACTTCAGAGGACATGCAGATTACTAGGAAAAGAGTTTCATGAGTTTCAGAAAAATGCAGATTCGTTTAGAAAGGTATGTTACCTTACGAGCTTCAGTAAATACTATTTTTTAAAAAGGGTGAATGCTAATTTGAATGAATGAAACGACTCAGATTCAAAGCTCCTATAGGCATGCTCTCTATGCGTTAACTGATTTGGACCTTTTAAACGGGAGTGTTGTAGACATGGTATCTATATGCAATTTTGTTGTTAAGCCTAATTGTTTGCCTAATGACGTTATCATATGCAGAAATGCAAATACCTATAGGCATGTTATCTATATGCTTAATTGCATAAATCAAATGTTAAATCCTATAGACATGTTTTCGACGTGTGAAGTTCTACAAATCATAAATAAATCACTATAGACATATTTTCTACCCTTAGTGCATAAAAGTAAACTCCCTCCCTTTTTACTAAATCCCCATGGGTTTATACAAATTATTACAGACCAGAAGAATACAACTAAAATAAAAAGTACATCAGGAATTATCAACTACATCCGAGCAGCCTAATTCAGACTTAGTGTCTAATAAAATGAGATTGAGCCACTTCCGAGATTTAGATTTCCAAGGCATTCTCTTATCTAGGGTGTTTCAGAGATCCAAGGGGTTTCAAGAACCCCAAGAAGTGCTTACACCCAAGATGCTAATCAAAATGAGTTACAGTGCAGTGTGGAAGGGCCAGCCCTCAGGTGTCCAAGTTCAGAAGGAGCTCAGGGGTCCCAAGGCAAGGCTCACAAGAGAGGGGTAGAACTTAAGTTCTAAGAATGAGTGCAAGTGCAATAGAGAGGGTTAGGGAGTGCCAAGGCAGGCTGGTGGTCATACCTAACCATGAGGTAGGCTGGTACACCCCTAACCAAGCCTGTTGGCCAAACATTGGAGAGTAAGGACCTATTGAAGGTCAAGCCATGGCCTAGGCAGTAATTAGAATACTGTCAGGCCAAAGCTTTAACTCAGCACGCATAGTAAGTGAATGGGGATGGGAAGAAAGAGCTTGGGGCCCAAAGGATCCAGTTCATATCCATGGGCAATAACTTCAGATATATTGCCATGTTTTTTAACCATAGTTCAAAACACATAAGGGGATATAGAAATGAGATTCGTTACAAGAAGTGAACATATTGCACAAAGATTACATACTTCAGACATTAAAGTAAACATGGACATAAGAACTGGTAAGTAAACACATTGGACTAGAGGGACAAACCAGTGTACATAAAGAATGCACAACATTGGGCGTGTGAGGTTAATTCATGGCAATGAAAAATAGTAATGCTAGTGAAACATGATAGTCGTATAGGCTAATCTAGTAACAGGGTAAAGGCGTTTCAGAAACATGCCAAGGAGGTCATGTAAACAAGGTCTTATAGATTTTAGTAAAAAGTCAGAACCTCATGGAGAAACAAAGTTGAAACAAAGATGAAACAACTTCAGGAACTCAAAGATTAGGGGTTTTGAAACCAAGCAAGTTTATAGATGAGAAACACACAAAGTACGTAACAAGTGGCCTCCAAACTCGAATGAAACCCCAAATTTAATCGAGTCTAGAAACGAAAACAAGTAAGCCAAGCAGAAATACTAACGCAATAATTTCAAAAAACACAAAGGGACTAAGACCTTAAACATGTATTCCCAGAAACTTCATGAAAACATAATAAAAGAAAATTCATGCAAAACAGAGTAAAAGAAAACACAATAGAAGGAAACACATAAGAATCACAGTAGAGCATGTAAAATCAGATAAACCCTTAGTCGGAGAAGATGAAAGGTTTGAAAGAAAACTTTTGAAAGAAACTTTGAGAAATCATTGAAAACCTTAAAAAAAACATAGGTCTAGAACAGAGCTAGGGAAATCAGGAGAACCTCGAAAGGCTAGGGTTTCAGAAGAACCCTAGAAGCGAGAAAGCCTGGAAAAGTCACGATCTAAACCAGTGAATGTCACAAGGGGCTCAAAAGGCCATGAGCCACCGGAATAAGGCCGGAGATTGCTGAGATATTTGAATAAGTGCGGGTCTGAGAGAAGACCTCTAGGTCTAGCCTCGATTCTTCAAACAACAAGCATACAGGAGCCGTTGGAGGAAAGTATAGGCCTTCAATGGCTTTGGAAGCCATAGATTCAGGCGATTTTAGGTGGTAATCGGAGGGAGATGTCTAGGATTTGGTTTAGGTCTTAGAGAGAATCAGAGAGGAGAAGGGATTCAAGGGCGGCGGATTAGGAGGAATGAGAGGAGTAGGGTAGTCGTCTAGGTTAAAAAAGGAAAGGGCGAATAGGGGCCGCTGATCTCTGAGATCAACGGCCAGGATCAAAAAGAGCATGGGTCAGGTTATTTGGAATTGGGTCGTGGGTTAGGTTTAAACGAAATTGGGTTGGGAATTTGGGCTGAGATTGGACCCAATTTTAAGGCTAAAACTGAAATAGATTGGGTTAGTATTTAAATAGCGAATTTCCCTTTGTTTAATTTTATAAAATAGTGAAAATGACTTTGGGAGAAATCAAAAGCAATGAAACCATTAATAATTCATAAATATTAATTAAAAAATAGTGGAACTAATTTTGTAATTATAAAATACTATTAATCGTAAAATAGGCTATGATTGCAAATATATGCAATTTAGCTTTAAAAATACCAAATAAATTCATAAAAATATGCAAAAATAACCTTAATTATATTTTGGTGTAAATATGAGAATAAAATAAGTTATTTACAAAAATAATAATTTTAGAAATAATTACTGGATTTTGTTGTATTAAAATAGGCAATAAATTGGTTTAAAAATTATTTTAAAAAATTGGAAAAGTACCAAAGTCTTGGGTGTGCTTATATATGCACATTTATGCTATTTTGGAAGTATTTTGGGTATAAAAATACTTAGGTAAAAATTGGGTATCAACAGCTGCCCCTCTTTACCCAGGAAGGATAAAGAGTTGTCGGGTAAAGATATGATGGCCAATTTTGACCGGAAGTGACGATTTGAAAAGATTTTTTTGACCGAGCTCTGGTTTCTGAGCTGCCTAAATATCCCTAGTTTTATAGGAATCAGGCCATATGTAGCTCAGGAACCATTGACGGAACATGCCGATGGAGATTCGAAAAAAAAAATGGACACCGTGTTTAGGTGGCAAAAGGTATTTGAAGTCTGATCGGCTGCGCAAACCGGAGTGGGATCGCTCCTACTGAGACGGCATGTTGCTAGCCGGTGTACCTGCAAGTGAGAAATACGGGCGTATATTGTACATAAACTTAAACGTGATGCAAGTTCCCATTGGACCATGAATGCTATCTTCGGACGGTTAGGATGATGTCCTCAGACCATGATGTCCTGGGCCATGAAGAGCAAAATAAGGATTCGCAGGCTATGAAATGATGTTCTCGGACTATGATAATGGTGCCTCCGAACCATGATGCCTTTGAATAATGATACGCAGGATATAAAGTGGGGTCCTCGGGCCATGGCATGGTGTTCTCGGGCTATGAAGATGATGCCTCCGAACAATGACACCCTCGGATAGTTTGGCGGTATTTCAGCCGATGAAATGCAAGATTTGGCGGTATTTCAGCCGATGTAGAAAATGTAAATGGTGATATTTCAGTCGACGGAAATTTAAATAAAGCAACGATGTTTTAGCTGATGTAAAAAATGTGTAAATGGCGATATTTCAGCCGACGGAAATTTAAATAAAGCAATGATGTTTCAGCTAATGTAAAAAATATGTAAATTGTGATATTTTAGTCGACAAAAATTTAAATAAAGCAGCGATGTTTCAGATGATGTAACAAATATGTAAATGGCAATATTTTAGATGATAGAAATTTAAATAAAGCAGTGATGTTTCAGCTGATGTATAAAATATGTAAATGGCGATGTTTTAGCCGACATAAGCATAAGTATAGATGATGATGGAGATTTAAATATGAATTGGCAGTCTTTTAGCCGATACCGAGAATTAAATAAATTTGGCGTTATTTTAGCCAATAAATAAGGATAAATACAAATGGCGACATTTCAGCCGATAAGGATTTAAACAAAAATTGGCGATATTTCAGCCGTGCAAGATTTAGATGAAGCTGGTGGTATTTCAGCCGGTGCAAATAGAGGTGGCAATATTTCAGCCATGCAGATGGAGGTAGAGATTAACCTTGGAAGGAAGAAAGGTAGCCTTATGCAATGCAAGCAAATGCAAGACGGAGACAGTGCTTAGTCTCGAAAGGCAGAAAGGTAGCCTTATGCAATGAAAGAAAATGTAGGATAGAGACAGTGCTTAGCCTCGAAAGGGACAAAGGTAGCCTTATGCAATGCAAGAAAATGCAGGATGGAGACAGTGCTTAGTCTCGAAAGGCATAAAGGTAGCCTTATACAGATAATGCAGATGGAGACAGTGCTTAGTCTCGAAAAGCATAAAGGTATCCTTATTCAATGTAGATAATGCAGATGGAGACAGTGCTTAGTCTTGAAAGGCAGAAAGGTAGCCTTATGCAATGCAAGAATATAAAAGGACGAATAGTAGTGAGATTTCTTAGCTGATAGATGATTATGATATTGTGACTAATATGGATGTTGTGTACGGATAACGATTATGAATAAGTGATGATTTTGAGAAGTTGCATTATTGGGAAAGTATGCGTGCATAAATATATTTAGCGATATTGCAAGTCGAGTGCCTGGATCCAAAGAAAAATCGTGAGTTCTGAAAGGGGTAGAGGTTAGTTCGTCTTCCCCTGGCTTCTGGCATTGTGTATCATTGGGGTAGCGTCGCTAAACAACAACAATTCGAACAATAGTTATGCATGATTTAGTAAATATAACGTAAGTTGAAAATAATTTCTTTTAGATGAACCAACGACTACGACGTGGTTCAAGACATTGCAACCTCTCGCGCCTGAATTTTGAGGGTCCTCCTTAAAATTCTGCCCCAGTTTACTGGGATGGCACTTATGACGGCTGCGCTAAACGGCTGAAAAATCAACTTTGAAATTTTGAGGGTCCTCCTCAAAATTCTGTCCCAGTTTACTGAGGTGGCATTCCTAACGATGAGTGGCTGAGAACTAACTTCGGAATTTTGAGGGTCCTCCTCAAAATTCTGCCCCAATTCCAATAGCAAGGAGAAATGAAATTTTTATTAAATTGTGACCGAACCCATAGGGCTACCTACGTATCCCCTTTTAAACGGGAATCAGGTCAGGCGTAGTTCAAATTACATCATAAAGGGGATCGTAGGTGGTTACACATAGTATCATTTTATTGCATCTGAATTGATTGGCTTTGGCTAGACTTCTCCGTCCATCTCTGTAAGAATAAGGTCTACTCCGGTTAGAACCCGGTGAATCATGTACGGACCTTGCCAGTTGAGAGAGAATTTCCCCTTAGCTTCATCTTGATGTGGCAATATTTTCTTCAACACCAGCTGCCCAGGTGTAAACTTCCTTGTCTTAACTCTTTTGTTGAAGGCTCTAGACATTCTATTCTGATACAACTGACCGTGGCAAACTGCATTCATCATTTTCCTATCTATAAGGGCTAACTGCTCGTAGCGACCTTTTACCCATTTTGCGTCATCCAACTCTACTTCTTGTATGATCCTCAAGGAGGGAATCTCTACCTTGGTGGGGATGACCGTCTCTGTACCATAAACCAGTATGTAAGGAGTTGTTTTGGTTGATGTTCGGACTATGGTACAGTATCCTAGTAAGGCGAATGATAACTTCTCATGCCATTGTTTGTGACTTTCTACCATCTTCTTTAATATCTTCTTGATATTCTTGTTGGCTGCCTCTACAACTCCATTCATCTGAGGTCTGTAGGCTGTAAAATTCTTGTGTTTGATCTTTAATGTTTCACACATGGCTTTCATCAAGTCGCTGTTGATATTGGAACCATTATCAGTGATGATTGATTCCAGAATTCTGAATCGGCAAACAATATGGTTACAAATGAAATCTGCCACAACTTTCTTAGTCACTGCCCTGTATGATGCTTCTTCAACCCATTTGGTAAAATAATCAATTGCCAACAGGATAAACTTGTGCCCGTTTGATGCGGCGGGTTCGATAGGTTCAATAACATCCATTCCCCAGGTGGCGAATGGCCATGGAGAGTTTGTTGCAGTAACCTCTTTTGGAGGTACTTTATCATGTCTGCATGTATCTGACAACGATGGCACTTGCAAACATACTGGATACAGTCTATTTCCATAGTCATCCAAAAATACCATGCTCGGAGTATCTTCTTTGCTAAGACAAAATCATTCATGTGCGGCCCGCAGGTCCCTGCGTGCACCTCGTCCAATAGTCTCGATGCTTATTTTGCTTTGACACACCTTAGTAAACCCAAGTCGGGAGTCCTTCTGTACAGGATTCCCCCATTGTGAAAGAAGATGTTGGATAATCTCCAAAGTGTGCGCTTCTGAGTGGCGTTGGCAAGTTCTGGGTATTCTCCCGTTGTCAAGTACTCCTTGATGTCATGGAACCACGTTTTTACATTTTCTTCTTCCTCATCCATCTATATCTGATGATATCCAGCGAAACAATCAACAAAAGAATGCAACTCATGCTTGGCACAATTGTCGATGAGAATGTGTATGTTTGGCAAGGGGAAGTCATCTTTGGGATTGGCCCAGTTAAGATCCCGGTAGTCGACACAAACTCTAACTTTCCCATCCTTCTTTGGTACTGGCATGATGTTGGCTAACCATGTTGGATACTCTACCACCCTGAGAACCTTGGCTTTGACTAGCTTGGTAACCTCTTCTTTGATTTTCAAACTCATGTTGAATTTCCTCAGCTTCTGCTTTACCATCGAACAAGCTGGATCTGTTGGCAGTTTGTGAGCTACAATGGACGTGCTGAGACCAGTCATGTCATCATACGACCAGGCGAATATGTCCTCGTATTCACTTAAAAACTCCGTATATCCTTCATTTTCTGATGGTGATAGGTGAACAATGATGCGAGTTTCTTTGATATTTTCTGTATCTCCCAAATTTATGACCTCGGTTTCATCCAAGTTAGATATAGGTCTATTCTCAAAATTCTCAACCTCTCTAATACCTCTTCTGGTATATCATCCTCTTCTAAGTCTATATCCATTTGTTGCGTTGTTTCGTTGCAAGTCACAATCGGTGGTTCATCGTCAAAGTAAGTAATAGTAATGATGTGTAAAAATAGAGTAGATGATAGAGAAAATAATAAGAGCAAGATATATGATAACTTAAATGCTTTGATTAAATTCATAATTGTTTGGAACATCGAAGCTCTTTTCAAAATTAAAAACAATGAGAAAAAATAAATCAGCTAGTAAAAAAAATAAAATGAGATGCATGGTGCTTTTGTTTAGCCTTCCGGGACCTAACGGTTCTAATTGACCAATTGCTGAGGTGGTCTCCTCGGTTCACAGCTTGTATGGAAGATCCTTCGTCCCCTTCCTCCTCGAAAAGAACACAGCAGACCATGCCATCATCCTACAGAAAACAATTCTTCATAGCTGCCAATGCTTCATCTTCCTCTGACCCATATATAGTATCTGCCGGTTGGAAGGTCTACTCCAGGCTAAGTATCGGAAGCTCCAGTGGATAGTAGGGGCCGCTCCATGGTGGCGACCAGTTTTGGAATTCCTCCCAAGTATAATCGTACCCTAAGCCGAATGTAGTACCACGCTTCTTTAGTTTGATGGGCTTAGTGATCCCCTGGAGGTTTTTGTCGAGTCCTTTTACAGGATCGTGTCTACACCAATTCATGATACTTTCAATCTTGTTATCCTGCCATTTATCCTTATCTACAGCATTGACCCTTTCAATGTGGTGGTATGTTTCTCCTCTTATTCTCTTTCTGCCTTCGATTATTGGGATGGTCTGGTAACTATATATGGGGTTGCTACCATCGCCATGAATAATCACCTCCTGGTGATTCCATTCAAACTTCACCGCCTGATGCAGGGTCGATATTATGGCTCCAGCGGCGTTGATCCAGGGTCGTCCTAACAACAAGTTATAGGATGCCGGGACATCTATCACTTGAAAGGTGATGTCGAACCATGTTGGCCCCATCTATAAGCAAAGGCTGATTTCTCCAATAGTAGACCTTTGGGACCCATCGAAGGCCTTGACATTAATAGCCCCATCTTTGATCTCGTGCAGGCTATTTCCTAAGGTTTTGAGAGTTATCAGCGGACAAATGTTGAGGCTGGATCCTCCATCGATCAGGACTCTAGTGATGAAATAATCCTCGTATTGCACGGTGATGTGCAGTGCCTTGTTGTGGCTCAGTATTTCCGGCGACAACTCATCTTCATGGAATGTGATTTTATGGCTCTCCAGCACTTGCCAAACCATATTTTCCATTTTGCCTCTAGTTATGTTGATCTGCACATAAGCTTCGCTCTGTATCTTCATCAAGGCATTCTTGTATGCGTCAGAGATCTGTAGAAGAGCTAGGATAGAGATCTGTGCTGGTATTTTGTTCAATTGCTCAACGACCGAGAATTCCTTAGCTTGTATTTTCCTCCAAAGATCGTCGGGCCCAGTTTCAATAGGTCGTCCAGAGGATTGCTTACTGGACTCAGCTAAGTGCTCTGGGGTGTAAACCCTCCCTGTTCTGGTCATGCCCTATGCAGCAATTGTTTCTCCCGTCTTAGTCTTCTATTTCCTCCTAGCTTTATCCTTGTAATCCTATGGTATGGCATTTGAGTGAAACGGTGTTATGTCTGACATTGCCATAGGAATAGGTACCCTTGGTAGTAGCACAGCAATTTGAAAGAGTGCGAATGCTTTTGGAACTCCAAATTTAACCTCAATTGGCCCGGGCACCTTTGCAGAAGGAGGTGCTTCAAATTAGAGAGGTATAGACATGTTTACTTCATCGTCCCTGGAGCTGATTCTGCACAACAATTGGGTTGAGTGTAACCGCTAGTTTCTTTGGTTCATCCCCCTCAGCAATCAAACCTATCGACCCCTTGGGGTCCCAATCATCCTCGATCTCGATCATGTGAATGTCTCCACCTTTCTAATCAGGCAGAGGATTGTTGCGAACAGTAGGAGTAGGCTCTTTTCCTACGATGACCTTATTGTCGATCAGGGTTTGAATCTTGTCCTTCAATGAGCGGCACTCATCAAGGATGTATCCATTCATGCTGGAATGGTACGCACAAGTCTTATTAGGGTTGACCCACTGCGAAGGATTCTCTGGAGTTATGGCTGGGATAGGAGTGACGTAACCAGCAGCTTTAAGTCTCTCGTACAGCTGGTCAATTAGTTCAGTGATGGTTGTGTATTGTCTAGGAGGTCTGCGGTCAAAATTTAGCCTAGATCTAGGGAAATTTTGGCTAGTGGGAGGTGATTGGTAGTGATGGGGTTGAGAATTATAAGCTTGGTAGACAGGTGCTGGTTGAGAGTATCTGGGTGAGGTGGGTTGATATGTGAGAGGTGGAGGATTTTGATATGAGGGTGCGGGTGCTTGGTAATTCGGGATAGGCTGATATGTAAGTGGGGGTGATGGGTAAGTGTGCTATTTTAGTGGCGATTTGTCTCCATCTGTGACCATTACGGCACTCACATCCTTCTTCTTGGATGTGCCACCTCACTGTAAAGCCTTATTGGTGGCATGTAATGCTTCAAGATTAGTAACCATACCATTCTTAATGCCTTCTTCAATTCTTTCTCCCAGTTTAATGATATCGGAGAATTTTTGACCCTCGATCAGTGTCAACATCTCGTAATATTGGGGATCCTGAGCCCGGACAAAGAATCTATTCATTTGTTCTTCTTCTAGGGTCGGCCTAACCTTTGCAGCTTCGGGCCTCCAACGAGTAGCATACTGGCGGAATGTTTCGGTAGGTTTCTTCTTCAAATTTTGGATGTAGAATACATTCGGTGCATTCTCTGTATTGAATCGGAATCTATCCATGAAATCTGATGCCATGCCTACCTAGCTTGTCCATTTCTTGGGGTCCTGACTGATGTACCAAGATAAAGCATCCCCTTCAGACTCCTCATGAAGAGCTTCATACGGACCTTCTCATCCTTTTCGACTCCAACCAGCTTATCGCAATATGTCCTTAGGTGGACTCTGAGATCTCATGTTCCATCGAACATTTCGAACTTGGGAGGTTTGTACCCCTCTGGAAGTTCAACATCTGGCTGAATGCAGAGGTCTTCATAATTCAAACCATCGATACATTTGTTACCTTCCGCGCCCTGAACCCGGCTGGTCAACTTCTTGAGTTTTGCTGCTAAGTTCCTGATAAGGGAGTCTTTGTCATCAGACTCAGGTGCATTTGAGATTGGTTGAGTGTAGTGAGGTACAGTATCTACATAGGTAGGAGTGTTGTGCAGATGGTCAACTGTGGTGTTCAGTGGAGTGTTGTTTGGAGTGTGGCATGTGTTGCGGTGTTGGGTATGAGTAGGTTGTTGTGGGGTGTTTTATGGGGGTGCGGGATTATGGGTGCTGACATCAGGAGCAGTGAGAGAAAATGGCAGGTTTTCCAGGTTTCGAACTTGATCTAGTTCTTCTCGGAACTTCATTAGCTCTTGCTCAAGTTGGGCAGCAGTTTCCTTAGCAACCGGGGTACCCTGAGGAATCTCAATTCTTTCAAATTCCTTTATGGCGCTTGGATCTCCCATTCTACTTTTGTTCTTGTTCCGGATAGGACCCGAAGGAGGAGGGGTGGAGGACCCTTGGATCTTGTGGAGTATGATGATGATGCCAGAATTCACGAACTAACCTTTGGGGAAGAGGAATAAAACAAAAAGTAAAAATAAAAAGGTAACAAGTTAGTAAAGATTATGAGGAGAAAATGTTGCGATATTTAAACACATAGTGCAAGAGTATAAATCGTGTCCTAAATTGGGTGCCTCATTGTACCCGAGGTAGGCCTAGCGACAAATAGTTTTGGAGAACTTATAATGCTAAATGCCTCATTTTATTGATAAAAATAAGACGAATCCAAAATGACGCTAAATACCAGAAGGTAAAATATCACTAGTGGCTATTGGCCTGATTACATTAAAAATAAAAAAGACTCCTAACTACTTGGTCCCAGAAGGACCATTCCCAGATTTGGCATCTTTATCTCCCTCGAACAGCTTCACCAACTCGCGTAGTCCTAACAGCAAATAGGCTCGGGCCAAATGTCTGCCTACATTTCCTTCAGTGTTTTGACAGTCTTCAATCCTCTTGATGAACTTTCCTTCCAGCTCTACTAGACCCCACTCCAAGTACCCTAGTCGCTTGTTGGCGCTAACAGCCATATCTTTCCATTCCTTGATCAACTTCTAATGGGCTTCTTGTATTTTTCGGTGCTCACTTTCACACTCTCGAATTCTCTTGTGTAGTTGATTATACTTAACCCGTGCTTCAGCGTGCTCGTCGATAATTTTATGACCTCAGATGAACCCAGGCTGACCCATGCCATTGTATTCCAACCAACGAATAGTGTGGCACACAACCGGCATGATACCTGTATGGCTCAATAGATTCTCTCCCCAAAACGAGTTTGCAAAGCAATAAGTGTTGAGCTTAGCTCCTTTGAGGGCTATCATCGCCCTAGAAATCAGCCCTGAAGTGACACATTTTGTAGACCCTTGGTATGATTTGTGTCACGACCCAATTTCCAAACCCGATCGTGATGGCGCCTCTCGTGACGACAAGGCCAACCAACTAGCCAAAATCGTCTCTTTAACAATTTTTTTACAACATAAATGAATAGAAAATACAACTTGATGGCATTAATAATTGATATTTACCACCCAACACAACCCGACCGGAGTGTCACAAGTCACGAGCATCTAAAGAAGACTGAACACAACTACTGGGCCAATAATAATATACAAAATAAAATCTGGAATCAAAAGATAAAGTTCAGTGCCGCGACCGCTGGCGGTCACCTTGTCCACTACAGTAGTATACCAACAGTAATACCTTCAATTAGCTATTAACCCGCTTCTGGTTGAACAATAACTGCAATTGCACGCGAGGTGCAGGGAGTAAAGTAAGTACTCCAACTCAAAGAGTAATAAGAGTAATTAATAATCGGCAAGAAATCACGTAAGAGCACTCCATCATGCTATATAGAACAGTACGACCCTTTGAGAAAACAGTAAAACCGTGAAAATCCTTTAGACAATATTTAGATCAGTTTAAAAACCTCTTTTGAAAATATCCTCTTACAACAATCAAGCATATGAATGCGATATCAGATAGTGCAAGTCAGCACATAAGTCAGCCCTTCGGGCACAACACGCCACCAACAAATAACACCAGGGTATCTGGTCAACAGTGCAAGAAGTAGCATGGATGCCAATTAGATGCGAATGATGAATGTTATGACATGTAGTACAAACAGGAACCAATGTATGAATGCAATGCAATTCATATGACCGCTGCGGTGCGCAGCCCGATACACTTGGGTACCCGCGCTCACTGTGGGGGTTCAGACTCCGGAGGGGCTACTACAGCCCAAGCGCAATATCAATATCACACCGCTGCGGCATGCAGCCCGATCCATCGTCAGTCCAGAATATGCATATGAGCCACTAGGGCGATGTCAAGTAATAGTTCGCAGCTCCAAACGTCAGAAAATGCGGTTTAAATTTTAAAACCTTAGAAGTATTACTAGACATTTCAAAACGGTGTTTAACTCAGGACTGAAATCATTTAACATGCCACGTATCATGGAAACAGTGATAATAATCCCTAAAGAATTCAATCAGTTGGCACGAGGCCCAATTACAACAATTAATCCATTTTTATAAGGATACCAACTAGCTTCAATCAATTAGGTAGTTATTTCATTAAGCGGGACGGAACAAGTCACAATCCCCAACGGTGCTCTACCCCACGCCCGTTATCTGATGGGCAAGTCACCTCAATACAGTACTATGATATGCAAACCTAGGGTTTCAAACCCTCATGATATCATTTACAAGTATTACTCACCTCGAACAGGTGAAATCTCTAGCTCGCGATGCCTTTGCCCATCGAATCGGCCTCCACGTGCGTCGAATCTAACCAAAATCAGAGCGCATACATCACAATATGCTAAGGGAACAATACCCAATCAAAAACAATCGAGAAATAGCAAAAATCTTGAAACTAGCAAAACCCGAGCCCTGGGACCGCTTCTCGAAAAATTACAAAACTTGCATTATTGGATTCCTCATCTCGCCACGAGTCTAGGCATACCAAGAACTCCCAATTCTGAGCTAAAATGACCTTTCAAATTCCAATTGGAAATATCAAAATTCAAGCCCTAGCTTTACCCATTTTTATTGAATTTCAACCAATTTCCATGTTAAATCTAACATAATCTCGTTTAATTAGGCAAAGGAACTTACCTCAAATCGATTCTCAGTCAAAACCCTCGAAAATTCTCGCCCAAAGTTCTCCAAGCTCGCTCAAAATGGTGGAAAATAATGCCTAGCTCGCGGAGGAAATAAAACATTTAAACCCTTCTGCCAACAGTCATTTTCGCTTCTGTAGTCCCGCTATCGCTTATGCGAGACCGCTTCTGCGGCCAAAAATCCGCTTATGCAGTTCTTACTTCAAAACCTAGCGTCCGCTTTTGCGTCTCCACATCCGCTTCTGCGAACCACACAAGACCGCTTCTGCGGTTTATACTCCACTTCTGTTGACTCGTATTTGCAAACTATGTTCCGCTTTTGCGGAATCACTCCACTAGGCCAAGAACCGCTTATGCGATCCTCCACTCGCTCCTACAGAACCGCTTCTATGGTCTATTTTCACAGAAGCGGAAATACCAACTGACAGAAAAGCTGAACCTACAACACACCTCGAAACTCTCGTTTAACCACCCAAATCCACCCCGAGGCCCCCGGGACCCCAACCAAAGGCACCAACATATCCAAAAACATTATACGAACTTGTTCCAATCATTAAAACACATCAAATAACACTAAAATCATTAGATCACATCGGTTTCAAGCCTAATTTTTCTTTAAAACTTCCGAAATACACTTTTGATCAAAAAACCGATCATTCCACGTCCGAATGACCTAAAAGATTGCTCGAAAATCATATATCGAAGCTACAACAACTCTCGGAATTCCATTCCGACCCTCGGATCAAAATCTCACCTATCAACCGGAATTCGCCAAAATACTAACTTCTCCAATTCAAGCCTAATTCTACACTGGACCTCCAAAATCAATTCTGATCGTGCTCCTAAATCACAAATCACCTCCCGAAGCTAACCGAATCGTCGGAAATCACATCCGAGCCCTCTAACTCATAAGTTAACGTCGCTTTTCCAACTTAAGCCTTCCTTAAAGAGACTAAGTGCCTCATTTCTTATCAAAACCAATCTAAATAAACTCTCACACACGACATACCGATAATGAAATATGAAGAAGCAATAAATCAGGAAAAACAGGACGGAAACACATGGGGCAACAGTTCGGGTCGTCACATCCTCCCCAACTTAAACAATCTCTCGTCCTCAAGCGTACCCAGAGTTGTCCTATAAGCCAACCAATAGAGAAATTACCTTACCAAGCATATACTTGGGATGATCCCATGTCATCCTAAATCCTATTGGTCAGACAACATAACATAGCTAAATTTACCCAATCTAGTCTAGCCCATAATTCAAAATTCACAAAACTACCTTTTCACTTCTGAAACCATCAATACGATCAAAACCTCACACCTATACTTTGAATAGTCCCGAACTAGATATAATAATCCATACTTGCAACCTCAATGAAATCGTACGATATACCACATAATCCAAGAACTCGAAACGATAACTTCTATTCACAGTGGTTACCCACAACAACCAAATACCGATAGAAAACCTCTTATTTGCTAAAGTTTCACTCCAACACTTTCGTATCCTGCCAAATGATGATGAAACATGCAGTAAACCATAACCATTTCTCAGACCAATCATTTAGAAAGGCATTTCTTCCCTTTTGACTAATACCACAATAGATTTCGAGCTGGACCTCGATATTATCCTCTTAACAAGTTGAGATCGAATTCGATCGTATACATTAATGATTCCAACGATCTATTCTAACCAAACACACCACTCTAGTGATATGACACCTCAACACAGGACTAAGCCACAACTTGCATAATACACGCACCAAAGAGAAAAAGTTTGAACATACTTAAACCATGACAATTGACACTAACGAAAGAGTGGTACCTCAAGTTCATCAGTCTATCACAATAAAAGGCTGAGAACCCATCTCACATCATAGAAATAGAGTACCTTACTCCTTCTTGAAAGGTCATAACTTCACGTGGCCTCTCCACAATGCGCGATCCTATACCAACGCTGTTACACATGAAGCATCTCAAGTCACCAGGCTCAAAATAGACATCCACACACAGATTGATGCCTGAAACCAAGCAATAAATCACAACCACGGTGAAGCAAGTAATATACACCATTCAATCCTGAAAGGACACAACCGATGCGCTATTCACCGAGCAATACCCAATACGGACTTTTCTCAGAAACCAGGAAGCAAGACATACAAAGTAACATATGGAAGACTATTCTCAACATCACACTATTGCGACATGCGATCCGATCCAAATAATATACCCGTGGCGGTGTGCCACCCGATCCACAGAAATATCTCACATAGGGAGATGCACATCGAGCCAAATTTGCTCATTATAACAAAATACTGAGTATCGGTTGTAAGCATACTGAGTGCATAATGATATCTACTTATAGCGTTGTAAGCTACAAAACTCAACTTCCACTATGAATCTCGATAGCACAGCACTATATGGGCCCACAATCCGAAAATCATAATGCCTCACAGCACAGAACAAAATTCAACTCATAGATCTCCCCAGATCACTAGCAGGTTCAATAATGATCGAATCAACCTATCCCTCAACAATACAACTCGGGGCCAACCAAGCCAAGTTAAGCTAAACACGTATCCAATCAGCTTACCAATGAACTCATTACCAAGAAGCCTGAAGTTGCTCCTTCCACTACCATAACTCCTGTCGGAGCCGTACGATACGGTGCCCGGCACCAATCAATACCGAAATCCACAACCTCTCCCGACGACATCCCCGTCCATAAGAAACGCACCTGAAAAAGAGTCCCTCAATACTGGAACTGAATTAATGGTAGAACCTCTACATATTCGCCACAAATGCCCAATTTAAGAAAAATAATCCTTTTTCCAGTCGTCTACTGGTCCTTGGAATACGACACTCTGTTAGAACATAATTTCATGCACTCCGCCACGCAACCTGTGGCATTTTTCGACATAACCCATAGCAGAATACTCTAGTATAACCCAACACTGAGACAACCAGTCTACACCCCAATATCATAGCCAGAATTTACTATACCAAGCAAAGAAAGATCCACTCGGGCTTCCAAATCCCAATAGCCGCTAACGGTACCAATACACACGAATCACTGTACTTGATCCCAAATTCCGCAATATGAATACATTTTACACCTCGAGTACCCAATCATTCCATGAAGGATATTGAAAAAATTCCCATGTGCCATCAAACACACTCAAATATCAGCCATCGATCTAGCCAAAAGGCACCGCAATACTATCATAGTATCATCAGTCTAATCACATTACCCTTCTTCCAAGACATATACTCTCGTCAAGTCACTTCCAATTAGCAGTACCATTTCCTTAGTCATATGAGGATCATTCACCCAAATCATCTGAAGCTCTACCCTCCAATCACCTAAAATTGCTCGTGCTGCTTAAGATTCTAATGACTGTCCATTCAAAACTTAACCGTAATCTCACACCCACAAATTCTAATTCTCCATAATATATCGCATATACCAAACCACACAAGGATAACATGAGAACTCCATCGCCCTTTTCCTAACCACAAACATCTATGCATTTCTCTAGTCAAGAACTGTCCATCAATCCCATCTAGAAGAGAAATCACTACACATTCCATGCTTCGCATGCCCATAGGCAATATATACTTCTCTAAACTACGGTAAAACCCATCAAGAACTCTCTCTTAATTCCATTCGCCCAAGCTAAACTGCCAGGACTGAATCCTTCTATCTAAACCAAGCTGAGCAAGCCATCAAAACTCAAGAGCATTGCTATAAAATACCTGTAAGATCTCATTACCTCGAAAACATACAAAGAATTAATCATACCCTTACCATACCGATTCGGTCTATTATCAATCTATTCCGTCTATCAAATTTCCCTTCTGATTCATCATTAACTTGATACTTCTCCCTCACTGTAGCATCACAATGCCTCAATCCAGGCTTACCACACGAGATTCGAACATAAGACCACATTGTCTATGACCCATAGGCCACTGAATGATCTTTCACCCGTGCCCAGAAATACCACATTCCAGAATACCTTACACCAAAGAGCTTTCTGCGAATTTGAAATTTGTTACCATTACTTCACATATACTGATACATAGAATCCCATAATTAACATAAAATATCACAATTCTTGATCCTTTTCTAATGGAAACACAGTCTCTAGCCATATACACAACCTTATGACACCTGACTATCTCATGTAAATCATGAACGCATTAAAACCATTTTCGAGAGTCATTCACTCTTGTTCCAACTGCGAATTACCTAACTTAACGAACAGAACCACTCGTGCCTTATTATCACTCTGACACCGCCGAACATGATCTCGCATCAATACAAACAACCATCTTCCTTCTCTATACACTGAGCATTCTTTGACAATAACAGCTTAAGACATCCTATTATTTCCTCTCATCTATGAAGCATCATACAACCTTTATCAAAAAATTTCTTCCCTCGTGCCATCCTCGGCTCATTTCTGCAACCAGGACTGATCCGCCGATATACCTCGAAACGGAACCAACATAGCACACAACCGTATGATCAGCTAATCAACAGGAACCTCCCCAACTTGGCTTGAAGCCGTTTATCAGGACATATTCAATAACCCATAGTACTTTTACTCTAATGATGCCACAATATTATAGTGAGATTAACTCAAATCATCTACTAGTTTATGAAAACATAGATCATCTGGTACTGAAATCCTCTACAAACCTCGCATTCATCCCCACATCAGCTGAGTCCACTCTCTCAAGCGACCTAAATTTTCAAATTACACACGTACCTTTCAATTATCCATGGGATCTTCTAATGGACACATAAAGATCATACCACTCAAGAACACTCCGCAGGAGATAACCCACCTGCTTTGCCTCTGTTTATTATTCCAGCACACCTTCCACCATCATACACATAATACAGCCAATTTAGTCTTCTTGAATCTGAACTCATATCTCCACAAGTATTGCACATTACTTTCCAACTATGAGATACGAAAATATTCTCCACACGCCCATAACTCGGGGCTACACAACAATCACAATAGGAAACGAACACTTAACAGTTCATATGTTATCTAGCAGACTTCTTCGTCACTACCAAGTCATATTGATACACCTCGCAATACTAACATACTCATCGCATGGATATACAACCGCCATTTTGGCTAATAGGGACAATATTGAACTTATAAGTTCAAAATACTTGCTCATACAATTAGCACCTTAGTGCTCAAGCCATAGGTAAGATTCGGCCTCAAGTCCGCCAGACTGGACCAACATACTCACGAAGATTACATCTTGCCCCTCGAGCGGGGAATCACAAACAATCAAGGCACATGTAATATTGAGTGCTCATGTGCGCATACAGATGTGTGAAAAGAATTTCAAAAGTTATATCTCAAGCTAAATCAAGTACGAACGATAAGAATTCCAAGAATGTAAAGTTTTTCCTCAAGGTTCTGTAGCCTCCCGAGGATAAATACAGACGTCTCCGTACCGATCCGCAAGACTTTACTAAACTTGCTCATGACTAATGAGACCTAGTAACCTAGGTTCTGATACCAACTTGTCACGACCCAATTTCCAAACCCAATCGTGATGGCGCCTCTCGTGAAGACAAGGCCAGCAAACTAACCCAAACTCTCTTTAACAATTTTTTTTTACAATATAAATGAATAGAAAATACAACTTAATGGCATTAATAACTGATATTTACCACCTAACACAACCCGACCGGACTATCACAAGTTACGAGCATCTAAAGAAGACTGAACACAACTACTGGCTAATAATAATATACAAAATTAAATCTGTAATCAAAAGATAAATTCCGATGCCGCGAATGCTAGTGGTCACCTTGTCCACTACAGTCGTATACCAACAGTAATACCTTCAATCAGCTATTAACCCGCTACCGGGTGAACAATACCTGCAACTGCACACGAGGTGCAGGGAGTAAAGTGAGTTCTCTAACTCAATGAGTAATAAGAGTAAATAATAACTGAGCGGCAAGAAATCACGTAAGAGCACTCCATCATGCTATATAGAACAGTACGACCCTTTGAGAAAATAGTAAAACCGTGAAAATCCTTTAGACAATATTTGGTTCAGTTTAAAAACATCTTTTGAAAATATCCTCTTCCAACAATCAAGCATATGAATATGATATCAGATAGTGCAAGTCAGCACATAAGTCAGCCCCTCGGGCACAGCACGCCACCAACAAATAACACCAAGGTATCTGATCAACAGTCCAAGAAGTAGCATGGATGCCAATGAGATGCAAGTGCTGAATGTCATGACACGTAGTACAAATAGGAACCAATGCATGAATGCAATGCAATGCATATGACCGCTGTGGCACGCAGCCCGATCTATTTGGGTACCGGTGCTCACTGTGGGGGTTCAGACTCCGAAGGGGCTCCTACAGCCCAAGCACAATATCAATATCACACCACTGCGGCATGCAGCCCCATCCATCCTCAATCCAAAACATGCATATGAGCCACTAGGGCGATGTCAAGTAATAGTTCTCACCTCCAAACATCAGAAAATGTGGTTTAAGTTTTAAAACCTTAGAAGTATGATTAGACATTTAAAAATAGTGTTTAACTCAGGACTGAAATCATTTAACATGCCAAGTATCATGGAAATAGTGATAATAATTCCTAAAGGATTGAATCAGCTGGCACGAGGCCCAATTACGATAATTAATCCATTTTTATAAGGATGTCAACTAGCTTCAATCAATTACGTAGTTATTTCATTAAGCGGGACAGAACAAGTCACAATCTCCAACGGTGCTCTACCCTATGCCCGTTATCCGGCGTGCAGGTCACCTCAATACAACACTATGATGTGCAAACCCGCGGTTTCAAACCCTCGGGATATCATTTACAAATATTACTCACCTCGAACCAGTGAAATCTCTAGCTTGCGACACCTTTTCCTCTCAAATCGGCCTCCTCGCGCGTCGAATCTAACCAAAATCAGAGCGCATACATCACAATATGCTAAGGGAACAATACCCAATCAAAAACAATCGAGAAATAGCAAAAATCTTGAAACTAGCAAAACCCGAGCCCTGGGCCCGCTTCTCGAAAAATTACAAAACTTATATTACTGGATTCCTCATCTCGCCACGAGTCCGTGCATGCCAACAACTCCCAATTCCGAGCTCAAATGACCTATCAAACCCCAATTGGAAATATCAAAATTCAAGCCCTAGCTTTACCCATTTTTAATGAATTTCAACCAATTTCCATGTTAAATCTAACATAATCTCGTGTAATTAGGCCAAGGAACTTACCTCCAATCGATTCTCAGTCAAAACCATCAAACATTCTCGCCCAAAGCTCTCCAAGCTCGCTCAAAATGGTTGAAAATAATGCCTAGTTCGTGGAGGAAATAAAACCTTTAAACCCTTCGGCCAACGTCCTTTTCGCTTCTACGGTCCCGCTATCGCTTATGCGGGACCGCTTCTGCGGCCAAAAATCCGGTTATGCGGTTCTTACGCAAAAACCCAACATTCGTTTTTGCGTCTCCACATCCGCTTCTGCGAACCACCCAAGACCGCTTCTGCGGTTTATAGTCCGCTGCTACGGACTCGAATTTGTGAACAATGTTTCGCTTTTGTGGAACCACTCCACCAGGTCAAGAACCACTTATGTGATCCTCCACTCGCTCCTTCAGAACCACTTCTGAGGTCCATTTTTGCAGAAGCAGAAATACCAGCTGACAGAAAAGCTAAACCTGCAACACACCTCGAAACTCTCGTTTAACAACCCGAATCCACCCCTAGGCCCCCGCTGAAAGCACGTGATTTTTGCCCTATAAGAGAAATACTTCCAAAGATTCAAAATAAAACAATTTTAGTTTTGCTTGCAATTGTTGTGAATTTTGTGATTATTTTTCTTGTATTATTTGCATTTATCTGTGCATATTTATTTGTTTAAATAAAAAAACATAAAAATATGTTGTATTTGTATATAAAATTCAAGTTTATAATTTGGAATAATTAAGTTTATTTTACAAAAAAAAAATATAA
>MU733188.1:11238-34214 GCA_026770625.1 Nicotiana glauca
TGACCACTGCACCCATCATCGTTGCACCCGATTGGGAGCAACCGTTTGAGCTCATGTGTGAGGCTAGCGACTATGCTATAGGAGCAGTCTTGGGGTAGCAAAAAGACAAGCTGATGCACCCGATTTATTATGCAAGCAGAATGCTAAGCGGTGCTCAGCTCAACTACATAGTGACGGAGAAGGAGATGCTGGAAGTCGTGTTTGCTTTTGACTAATTCCGATCATATCTGATTGGTTCCAAGGTAATTGTATACACTGACCATGCATCTCTCAGGTACCTCATTGAGAAAAAGGAGTCTAAGCCGCGCCTAATTCGTTGGGTGCTGCTGTTGCAAGAATTCGACCTCAAAATCCGTGACCGTGAGGGCACAGAAAATCAAGTCACTGACCATCTGTCACGACTTGAAGGAGCTGAAAAATCAGTCGAGGTCAAAGAAATTCTGGAAACTTTTCCCGATGAGCAGTTGCTCGCTGCCAGTCTTGAGGATGCACCATGGTATGCAGATTTCGCTAACTATCTGGCTTGTGGTATAATTCCTGATGACCTTTCTTTTGTCCAAAAGAAAAAGTTTTTTCGGGATAGCCGCATGTATTATTGGGATGAACCTCATTTGTTTCGAATTTGTGTGGATAACATTATCCGGAGATGCATCCCCGAGATAGAACAATCTTTAATTTTGCAGGCATGTCACGCTTCAGCATATGGAGGACATTTTGGAGGGGTCAGAACTGCTGCAAAAGTGCTGGAGGCCGGATTCTTCTGGACAACTGTGTTTAGAGATGCACACCTCTGGGTAAAGGGCTGTAATGAATGCCAAAGAACGGGAAATATCTCCCGTCGTCATGAGATGCCAATTAAACCAATTCAGGAAGTAGAGGTGTTTGACGTGTGGGGTATAGACTTCATGGGACCCTTTGTCAGCTCATTCGGTAATAAGTACATACTGATGGCGGTGGATTATGTGTCTAAATGGGTGGAAGCTGCAGCTCTACCCACCAATGATGCACGAGTAGTAGTCGGATTCTTAAAGAAGCACATATTCACCCGGTTTGGGGTCCCAAGGGCAATCATCAGCGACGGAGGCACGCACTTCTGCAATAGAGCCTTCGAGAAATTGCTAGCTAAATATGATGTTCACCACAAAGTAGCAACTCCTTACCATCCGCAAACCAGTGGGCAAGTTGAATTGTCAAATAGAGAGATTAAAAGTGTGTTAACAAAGACTGTGAACGAAACACGAACGGATTGGGCAAAAAAGCTGGACGATGCACTCTGGGCATATATAACTGCCTTCAAAACGCCAATAGGTATGTCACCATACAAGTTGGTGTTTGGGAAGGCTTGTCATTTACCTGTGGAACTAGAACACCGTGCTTGGTGGGCATTGAAACAATTGAACATTGATCCCGAAGAGGCTGGACAAAATCGATTAACGAAGCTGCATGAGTTAGAGGAATTTTGCTATCACGCCTTTGAGAGCACGAGGCTTTACAAGGAACGGATGAAGAAAATGCATGATAAGCACATTGTGGATAGAGACTTCCAACCCGGTGATATGGTGTTATTGTACAAAATTAAGACTAAGATTGTTTCCGGGTAAGTTAAAATCCTGATGGTCGGGGCCATGCAGAGTAGTGCAAATGTTTGCTAGTGGAGCAGTGGAGATTGAATCAACTGACGGGACAAACAAATTCTCCGTCAATGGACAACGACTGAAACAATACCTTGGATCAGCTGATGAAAAAGGGGATACAGTGGTGTCACATTTTAAAGAACCCCAATACGAAAATAAGGAGTAGGAACTCCACTATTTGCGTCGTGCCACGACGTTAAATTAGGCGCTGCATGGGAGGCAACCCACAAAATTGTTGTAATGTAACAGGTAACTCTTGTATTGTTAGATTGAAAAAAAAAGGGCTTCTCCACGACTGCGGCCAACCACAGTAGGTTCTATAAAGAACAGCGGCCGCGACCGCGGCGAACCGCGACGGACCGCGGTCGGGCCTGAATAGGTAAGTGCGATTTTTTTATTTTTTTTCCTTTTTGTTTCATCCCCTTCCCCTTTTTAATTACACTTCCTCAAAACATAAAAATTAAAACTCCCAAAACCCTTCCCCTCCCAAAACTCCCACGATTTCTTCCCCTCCCAACCCACAAATTTTTCTCTTCCTCTCAAATCCCCTCAAAACCCTACACCCCCTCTTTCTCATCTTCCCCCTTCACAAGTTTTTGCTCTTCTTCTCCACAAGGTTTGATTCTATCTTCCTTCTCTTCTCTTTCTTTTGTTGTTGTATTATATGTTTTTGTATATTGTTTTTAGGTTATATAATCATAAATGTTAGTTGGTCTTCTTGTAGTACATTAGTAGTTTGTTGTTGTTTGAACATATGATTGGTGAATGGGCTGTGTGGTTAATGATTCGTATGGTACAAATTATGGGGTGATGTTGTTGAATAAGTGTGGGGTGTGTGAATGTGTTTATAATTGATTTGGGGAGGTTGTTCTTGATTCCATTGGGCTAAAAGGTGCTTAAAATAGCTTTGCCCACAATGTTCTTGGCAAATTGCCTCAATGAAGGAGTTATAAGGAGATGTGTGACTTGGTTGGGGTGAAGTCTAAGTAACCCTCATAGTCACCAGTTTAGGATCGTACTAATAGACATTTATCGGTTTTGCAGGCATAATGAGTTCATCACGTAAGCAGCAGAACATTGGGGCCTCGGTTAGGGGCTCTGGCTCTTCGTCACGGGCAAGGGGCCAATCGAGTATGACTGATTTTGATAGCTATAGATTTGTCTCCAAAGCAGCAGAGACGCGATATACTCAGAAATTGTCAAAGAAATTGCAACATGAAGTCCACATTGACAGGTTTGCTCTGGAGCGGGATTGCCCGGATATGTTTAATGAGCTGCAAAGATGTCATCTTGGCATCTTCTTTAACACCCCAGAAGTAGCCAATGTTGAACTTGTACGGGAATTTTATGCTAACGTCCCTAAACATGACAACAAGATGGTGACGGTGCGGAATACTAGAGTCGATGCTACTCCTGAGGCCATTCATCGGGCTTACCGCATCCCAGCCTTCACAGGTACAGATTATTACCTCCGCTACAGTCGTCCACCAGTTGATTGGGATAGAATCTTGGGAGTCATCGGTATTCCAGGAAAACAAGCAAAGTGGATTGCCAAACCAACAACACTACACTCTCAGTCACTCTCTTGGTTAGCCAAGTGTTGGCTCACCGTCATTAACACTCGGTTGTTGCCTTCTAGCAATACAACCGATGTCAATGGGCCACGGGCGGCCATGATTTATTGCTTTATGACCCATCATGGGTTTGATGTTACGCGGGTGTTATCTGAGGAAATGTTCATTAGATCACCCGAAGTGGGAAAAGGGCACTATTTTCTATCACTTGTCACCCGTCTCTGCCGCATGGCCAATGTCTTTGAGAACACTCAAACTGAAGGCACATTACCTTTGAAAACACCGTTTCGAGCGGGTAAGATTAGCCAAGAAGCACGTGTGCCTGTAAATGATTCTGAAGACTCATCTGAGGAGTCCGAGTCCGAAAATGATCATGATAATGCTGATGCTATGGAGGTCACCGCCCCTCCTCGTGGGAGTAATGCAGGGCCCTCCTAGCCACACCGTAGCACTCACTTGGATGAGCTGGAGCACCGCATGATGGGACTGCAGACATCCGTCAATGACCTGAGCACTCGTGTGGATGTTATAGCAGATAGACAGGTGAAATCTGAGAAGAAATTTATGGGTTGGCCGAGAGCGTTGGGTCGTGCCTGCAACGTGAACCCTGACACTGTGTCTGATCAGGAGTGATGCCTCAGGGAAGTTCCTTTACCTCACTATTTATTATATTGTAAGACGTGGGGACATGTCTTCTTTTTAAGTGTGGGGTAGGGGAATTTCATTGTATGTATGTGTATTTGTATTATGTTTTTGTGTGTAGATAGCTAGAATTGGAGTAGTTATGTTTTAGAAACGACTTGTCCCGACGACGGATCTCTATCGACGGGGTTCTTGAGGGACTAAGTCGAGAAAAAAAAAAAATAATAAATAAACACAAAACACCAAAAAGATTTTGCTTTTAGGTAGTGTAGTAATTGCCCCTTGGTTTTTCTTTAGGCCACGGTTCTTTTTCAAGGGTTTTTGCTTGAACCGGGTTTAGGTAGATTTTTTTTAAGAGTAATGGGCGAAGTGCTGAAATGTGCAACCTTTAGCGTGCTTACACCGAAACACGATAGATGCTAGAGTGTAGTGCTTAGCTTCAAAGTGAATCTTGTTTGAGTGCCTTAAAAATTGTATATTTGTGCTTAACTTGAACACTCGAAAGATAGTATCTTGATAAACCAATCTGGAGTGAGTCATATGCCAAGTGTGTGTAAGTATTGTTTGTGTTCCATGCTGTACAATTGATGCCTAGAACTTGCCCTGTGTGTTTGCATAGCAAAATAGTAACTTCATTTGGTTTTAGAAGTGATATAGGCAATTCTTTGTTGAGCCATAAATATTCCTTTACCCACCTGAATACATTATATCTTTGTTAACCCCGTTGAGCCTATAAGCCTGTTCTTTGGTAACCACAATGTGAATCTTAACCAACTGTTTGAATAGCTTGCTTCTTTAATAAGATTTTCTTTCTGCTCCCTAAGCACTTGAAGGTTATTGAGAGTATGTAAAAAAAAAAAAAAAACAAAGTGTGGGGTGGTAGTTTGGTTTACAAAGTGGAACCATGGAAATTGAAAAAGGTACGAATATGAAGCATATAAAGAGAAGCACCACAGAAAAAAAAAAAAATTTTTAGTAATAAATAAGTGGTAGCTAGTTAAAGTGCACCTAAAAGTACGGGGATGTCTAAATATGGTGGAATGTTGGCTTACAAAATTACGAGCTTGGAAGTTCAATATAATTGTATTAAAAGTGCTTAGGGGAGTTAGTCACTACATATAAATGTATCCTACCTAACCCTTAGCCTACATTACAACCGAATAAAGTCCTATTGATCTTAGACTGAATGAGGTTCAATTAGTCGAGTAGTACACTAGGGGCAAGCATATGGTGCGTCTTTGTTGCATGTGAATATTTCTTGGAGAGTGAGTGAATTTTGTCTAATTGAGTTCCGAATTATATCATCATCATTATATATATGGAACTACTCTCTTGTGTCTTGTGAGGGTATGTGATTCACAAAGGAGAGGTGCGTTTTGACTGTTGTATAGAGTGGTTTGAGTAAGCATAGATATGCAAGGTGCGAAAAACTTGATTGATGAGGCATGAGCTGCTCACTACTAGGTATGATTCTTGTATAATGTTCATGGTATGAGTCGTTGAAGAAAAAAATATAAGGAATGGCTTTTATGAGTGTGGTGAATTGCTCGAGGACTAGCAATGATTTAAGTGTGGGGTGTTGATAATAGGCTATATAGTTGTCATTTATGTTGTAGATACCTATGCTTTGTTGTTGTTTTTGTTATGGAAATTGCCGATTAAATGCTTGAATTGATGCTATTTAGTTTCGCAGGGAATGCAAGATAGATAAAGAATAAAATAAAGCGTTTGGAGGCAAGAACATGCATAAATCACACACTTAAGAAGTACCCGAGTGCAAACGAGAAGTTAAAGGCGTTAAAAGCTGGAAACAACATCTACAGGGATTTCCGCGGTTCACCGCGGTTGGCCGCGGTCCGCGCCGCGGTCCTTTACAGAATGAGCCGCGGTCGACCGCGGTCGATGCCGCGGCCACGGGAAACGCTGGGCGCTTCAAGAACTTTATGGGCTAAAGTGTAAATAGGGGAAAATTTTGTAAACCCTTTATATAATGTAGGAAACTCGCCCAAAGCTAGTTAGGCTTAATTTTGGAGTTGTTGGCAAGAGAAACAAGTGTGAGAGATTACAAAAACGTCATTACTTTTATTCTTATTAATTTTCTTGCAATTTATGATTATGAATTCTTTAGCTATTGATTTACCCATTATCATGAGTAGCTAAATTCTTAATCTAAGGTTTTGATGGAACCCGTTGGGAATTACTTGGTTGCTTATTCAATTTAATTAGGTTTTGTTGTTTAATCTCTAATTGTTCATATACGTTTTGATTGTGGAATAGTTGAAAGGGCCCTCAACTATCCGTTCCTATTTATTGTGTATCTTCTTGTGAGAGAGTGCATATTTAGGTGATTGTATGAACAACATCACTCCCGGAGTATAGATGAGAGTCATAACCGAGGGTTTAGGGGTTTGATTAGAGATAAAAAAATCCCGGGTGCAATCTAAGTGAACTGTTTTGTGAAATTAGCTAACGTAACTTGAGAGAGTGCGTTTAGTAGATTATTATAATTGCTTGAGAAAGAATTATGATAAATTGAGAGTTCATGATTGTTAGAGATAGATAAATCTGAATTATAAGAGATATACAACCAAGGAAAAGACCAACGGGGGAAATCAATACCTTAGATTTTCTTTATATTGTTTACACATTAAGCAATTTTACTTTTTAGTATTTATTATTTTCAGTATTAGCTGTTAAATAATCAACAATTGTGAATCCACAAGTTTGAGAAAATAGGTTGTGGGAATTGAGTAAATCTAACGGTTGTAATTGGTGGGTTAATTCTCTGTGGTTCGACTCTGGGCTACAATACTCAGATTATATTTGCAACGCCCGCATAGTCTTTTGTGAGGCTCAGTTGAGCGAGAATCAGGTACATATTATTTATGTACTCATACTACGCTTCTGTACTTAATTGTACATGACCTGAGGCAGGTACATCTGGTTACCAGGCTGGTGCGTACCCTTGACCGACCGGGATTCCACGGTAAGCTACTCCCTTCCTATGCCGTTCAGCAACCCAATGGAGTCTTTTCTTTACTTTTATCTGTCTACTCTATTTCAGACAATAGGATAGTATTATTCTTTTGTATATTCTACTAGCTGCCCGCGCACTTGTGACACCAGGTCTTGGCACACACATTAGTTGACTATTATTTTGGGGTTGTATAATTATTTTTGGCACCTTATTGATCATTTTTGGTTTTTCATCTTTAACTTAAGGAATTGCTGCACTTATTTTTGGTGAAATTAAAATGAGAACTTTATTAGATTTCCGCGTTAGCTTGCTTAACAACGATGTTGGGCGCCATCACGATCTAGTATGGAATTGGGTCGTGACATATATATACATACATACATACATACATAGTCATAGTAAATTCATAATAAACTAAAACAAGCAACATCTATTTCTTCTTCAAGATTTTCAAATTCTTGAACTTCAAAAATATTAACATTATATTGTCTATCGTTTTCTTCATCCTCGGAGTCTTCATCAATTAGGGACCAACTTGAACTTGTAGCTGCTTACTTTTCCTTGTTATTTGAATTTGAAGAACTCCCTTTAAGACCACAGATATTCTCCTGGACTCCAATCACAGTAGAAATAGTACCCCAATTGAGATCATCTCATACATACACTTGTTCATTTTCATGATTTGGGGGCTCTAGTTAATCATTTATTTGCCTTGTCAATGTTATCCAACAAAATTGGATCAATGGTATCACGAGCGTTAAAACGACGCTTCAATGTTCTATTGTATTTAATATACACTGGATCATTTAGACGCGATAGCTCGAGCCTATTTAGAAAAGAGTGAATATGTGCATAGGTTGTAAAGAGTAATTAACAGATACTAATAATAATATAATATAAAATATATTGATATAATAAATCTACTTCTTATATGCTCAAATACAATTTGATGACCAAATAGCATCCACCATTCAACTATAGAAAAATATTTTAAAGCTAATAAATATAAATAAATCAAATAAATTAAATTAAAGCTATATATATAAAAGTTAGTTACCTGGTGAGCATGTCTCTGGCTCTAATAGTCGCATGTAAACCAAATAAGCCATATTCTTGTGTGTACTTACCAAACTCCTCCCCGTTTTGATCTACCATTGTTGCATCGGGGATCAATTTCTCATTATACTTATGGTATTGTAATGATCTGATCGGTCATTTTGAGCATTTTCACTCCTTTCGGGGGGTTTGAGATCATGAGTATCTTCATATGATGTATTATGACTTGTGTATGTCGCCGGTTTCGATTTTTGAGTGGTTCGTGAATTGATTTGGAAGAATAATTCTTAATTCAAAAGCTTAAGTTTAAAGAGTAGACTAAGTTTGAATTTTGTATAGTTGACCTCAGATTGGAGTTTTGATGGTTCCATTAGGTCCGGATGGTGATTTTGGACTTGATTGTATGCGCGAATTTGCATTTGAATGATTATAGAAGGTTTCAGTATTATTTGGCGAAAGTTGGCAATTTAAAGGTTTGAAAAGTTCATAAGTTTGGCTAGGAGTTTACTTCAACGTTATTGAATTCAAATTGTAGTTCCGGGAGTTGGAATAGGTTCGTTATGTCATTTGGGACTTGCGCACAACATATGAGGTCATTTCGAGTTGATTTATATGGTTCGTCACAGGTTTCGCAATTTAAACGTTCATTAAGTTTGATTTGAGGTGCGATTTATTGTTTTGATGTTGTCATGTGTAATTTGAAGCCTTGAGTAAGTCCACATTATGTTTTTGAACTAGTTGTTATGATCGAATGGGGTCTCGTGGAGCTCGGGCGAGTTTCGGACAGGTTTCAGACCAACATGGACCATGTTGGTATTGCTGGGATTTTGAGTTCTGGTGTGAGCGCACATGCAGTTACGTGGGCAAAGGTACGAAGCCACAAAAATGGCAGAGGAGGCGCATAAGCGGAAGTAGTGGTTTGGGAGCAAAGTCTGCAAATGCGGAATACTGGATACAAAAGCGAGTCCGAAGATGCGGACATTTATATCGCAAAATTGCTAATGGACTGGAGGGCGAGAAGCCGCATGTGCGGGGATCTGGGCATATCTGCGTGTCTGTAGGAGCGTAGAAGTGCGACCACATAAGCGTATTTATTATTGTAAAAGCGACATGTGCTGGGTTGAAGTGTTTTCGTAAAAATGAGATATAGGGACGCACGTGCGGTTCAGCAAAAACGGGCAAGTGGGTCACATATGCAATTCACCTGGGATGATCTTTCTATATATGTTGATGGTTTGGCTATTTCATCATATTTTGGGATCTAGAGCTCGAATTTTGGGGATTTAGGAGAATAGTTTCACCACATGGATTGGGTAAGTATCTTTGACTCGGTTTTGATTATATAACATGATTCCACCTTCGATTTTTGGCATTAGATTGATGATTTCAAATAAGAAATTGGGGGGTTTTGTCTAAACTTTTCTAAACTGGATTATTGAGTTTTGAACATCGATTCAGAATCGAATTTGAGTGAAATTCGTATGATTGGATGCGTGATTGAATGGGTTATCGAAATTCGTGAGTTTTATCGGGTTCCGAGGTACGGGCTCATGTTCACTTTTTGTCTTACTCATATAGGATCTGATTGGAGTTAGGACAACTGCTATATTTTTTTACTTGTTTTGAAATATAGTCACTTTTTCTCAAAAAATTTTTGAGCTCGGGAAAAGATGATTTTTAGGGAATTTTCATCTACTTCATTGGGCTAGGTAAACCTAACTCGAATTTATTATTATATCATTGAATTTGGCTCTAAATAAAGAAATCTTAAAGAAGAAAAGAAGGTTTTGGTTTAGCAAAATGAAAGTGCATATTGGGGGGTTTTTGGCAAAACTGTTCTAAAGTGAATAATTGGATTTTAAATATCGATTCAGAGTCAGATTTGGATAAAGCTTATATGGTTGAACTCGTATTTGAATGAGTTGTCAGTATTTGTGAGTTTTACCGGGTTCCAAGGTGCGAGCCCAGGTTGAGTTTTTGGTTGACTTTGAGTATTATTAAAGATCTGATCTTTATCATTTGAGTTTGTATTCTATGGCATTATTTAAAAAATTGAGTTACTTTTGGCTAGTTTCAAGTAGTTCGGAGGTCGATTCGCGCGGGATGGCATTTTATAGAGTAATAATTTGGCTTGCTCGGTGTTGATTTGGCTTGTTCAGGTTAAGTAACATATCTAAACATCGATTTGAGGGTAATTATCCCTTAGAACTATGATATTTGAGACGTATTGGGGGTGACGCACATGCTAGGTGATGGGTGTGTGCGCATGCGCCAAGTATTTATGGTCCTAGTAGTTTTTAGGCTATTATATGCCTTTTTTGCTATCATTATTCTTTGATAACATGTTTATTCTATATGTAGGATTGTGTGAGTTATTATTCATGCTAGAAATCATGTCTAGGCTATCTGTTTAATTGTTTGAGTCATGATATGGTTATTTTTGTCGTGTTGAGCTATTTGCCTTAGTTGTAGTCATACTGTTGAATCATGACAGTCATGTTATATCTCTGTATCGGTGCATTTTTGATATGTTGTCTCATATATAATTGGTGCCCTTGTACGTGGCACGATTTGAGATGAATTTGTGGCACATTATGATATTCCGTGTTGTAAAATTGAATTATGTTTCTATGAGATGTTCGCATATGGAGACTTGAGCGGATTGATGACTGATGTGAGACATAGAGCCATGGTGATTGATAGTGAGGTAATGCTTGCGTGGAGGCCCTGTATTGGGCTGAGAAGTATTGATATTGAGGCGACGCATAAGCCAAGCCCCACATTTGGATAAGTGGTATTGTTTAGGGGGCGACGCGTGCACCAGGACCCATGATAGCTATGTGGTATTGATTATTGATTATCACTTAGGCAAGGATCCGCCCAGAGTCGCCATGTTGTCGCGCCCCTTTTTCTCGCGAAATCGAATTTCGGCGCGTGATAACTCTTTTAAGGAAGGGTTTTTAAAGAGAGAGTCGCCACCTAACAGATTAAGGTGCGTTAGGGAACCTATTTGAAAATAAGTTTGACCAATTTACATCACCAAAAATCGGGTAAAGACTCGAATTTACCTCAAAGAGAAGGTGTTAGGCACTCTTCGGGGACCCACTATCGGACTCAATTATATGAATTAGTCTATGTGATCAAAGCTAAGAAACAAGGAATTGCTAAACGTGAATGAGCAATTGAAAGACAAAGGGGAAGGGGGGTCCTAAATTTTTTAGCCTAAAGGATCACCCTGTGCAACATAAACAATACTTCGTAACTCCCTCGAGATGGGGTGTTACTCATATTATTCATCGGGCACAGACTATCATCTCCCGGTACCTGATTATTATCTTTAAGTTGTTACCTAAAGCGCACTAGTTGATTCTAAACCATGGCTTATGCGTGCACTACTCGTCCCATGCCTATGGTCCAGGAGGCATTTGGACCTCTATTCCGGGGTGATTCTAGACCTTAACTTAGGTTGCTCAAAAGGGAAAAATACTAAGTGACAAACAAAACAGCTAGGACTTTCAAATAAAAACAAATATAGGCTCAACTTAGCCTCCGCATTTAGACATCAAATGCACGCCAAATTGGTTATCATTGATAGATTTTATTAATTTCATAATCCTATAGGCAGGATATTTATGTGATATTGAATGAATGAACAAGCAGTCATGTGCAAAATTAGTTTCTTAGTGCGATAAGTAGAACCTACATAGGTTTGGCCTGCTGATTTTATCATAATACAATTAAGCCTATTAGCATGGTATCTAGGTATTTTATGCGATAGTAAACAGTGGCATGTCACAGAAACAGATCCAGAATTATTTGTTTGAATCATATAGGCATGTTTTCTAGTGAAAGTAACTCGTGAACAAACTGACAGAAATGATAATTAAACTGATTCAAACCAATAGGCATGCTTTCTACAATTTGATCCGATTTTTGATCCTATAGGCATGGTTTCTATAATTTGTGAATAAGGTAGCATGTAAATAGAAATACTGCAGGTACATTGAATATACAATTCCCTATAGGCATGGTTTCTAACAAGCATAACAAAATTAAACCAAGTATTGAACCAATAAGCAGGATTGCTAATATATAATGGCTGAACATAATAGGGTACCTATGTGCATGATTTTTAACACACGATAACTGAGCATGCAATACCACATTGTTGAACCTATAGGCAGGATTTCTAACACATGATAACTGAGCATGCAATAGCACATTGTTGAACCCATAGGCATGATTTCTAACACACGATAACTGAGCATGCAATAGCGCATTATTGAACATATAGGTAGGATTTCTACCCAATTTGTTGCAAGTATACAAAAATCCCCTTCCCAAATTCACTAACATCCCAAAATATTATACAATAATTATTACAGACCCATAATTGAATGTAGAAAATTACAGAATAAGCATAACTATAGGGAGCCTACAACATGCCCAAATACACCTGGACAGGCCAGGCCTTCAAACCACAACAACTCCAAAGAGAGTTAGTAAATGAATTTCTAAAAAGATTAAGCTTCATTTCTTGAATCGTAAAAAGAGAATTGGATTTTCTTTGGATAATTATTCCCTGATGAATTCTTGATTGACTAATTATTGTGTTTATTTATATTTGACCGCGTCGCATGTATGATTCGCGAGCGAGGTAATAGATGCATCTATGGTTCGCCCCATTCGACCCTCTGGCAGTGCACAGTTTAAATAATGTTGGATCGGGCCGTACATCCCCGGCATTATTTGCGTATGCTTGTATTGCTTGCCTTGAGATTTATAGATGTTGGTATTTGCTCTCCCTAACTTGATAATAAATGTATAAATGATGAAAAAGAATTTGGGAATTTTCTATAAAAGAAAGAATTGTTTACTTGCTTCATTCTATTGAATTACAATCCTGTTATAAAAATCCTCAATTTATTATATTATGGATGTATCATCATTAGACCACTAGTAAGTATCGAAGTCAACCTCTCGTCTCTACTTCTTCGAGATTAGACGGGATACTTACTGGTAACACGTTATTTTCGTACTTATGCTACACTTGCTGTGCATTTTTGTTGCACAGGTACATGTATTCCTAGTGGCCTACTGGGTGTAGTAGCATGGATGATATGGGGACTAGGTGAGCTGCACATCTCGAGACGACCCGCAACCAGTATAGTCCCTTTCAACGTATTGTATTTACTTTCTGTCCAATTTGTATTCCGGACGATTATTGTACTTTATTCGATTCCTTAGTAATTGCTCATGCACTTGTGACATCGGGTTCTGGGATGTCTATGGGTGCAATCAGTATTTTGAAAATTTTAAAGATATTATTATTTATTCAGTGGAATTTATTCTTTATTGTTTAAATGTATAAAAAAGTGAATTCAAAAATATCTAAAATAAGAAATTACTAGTTATTTAGTGTTGGCTTGCCTGACAATGGTGTCCGGCGCCATCACGACCCTTAGTGAATTTTGGGTCGTGATAATTTTTCGGTTTTTTTTTGTTATATGGATATTATTTCAATCAAAGTAAAAAGTTGTTGATATAGTTTTGATATGTGATTACATGTTTACTAAAAGTTAAGAAAAGTTTCAAACATATGATCTGTTAAAATATTTTTATGGGAGATTTTTTTTCCAGTAACACATGATAGTTATTTTCTTAGTCATGTAACAATTAATAATTTTTTGTGATATACGCTTTCGTGGTTAACCGAATTTAATAATTAAATATAAAAACCAATATGATACCTACATAACAATATGTTTCTAATTAATTTTAATTAGTTAGCGAAATACCACTTCAAATTCGAAAAAGATATAAGAATTCTTGACATATGAATATGGAAGAACAAAGTGATGATTGACGCATTTCTATTAAATATTATATCCCATGAGATGATCTCAAATATTTTTAAACAGTTTTTAAGATATTCTATATAAAGTCTTAAAAATATATATAAAAATTATGTGTCAGTTTGGTTCGGTTTGTTTTACTCAATATCAAACCAAGTCAACCCAACTTACTTAGGTTTTTTAATCGGTTTAGTTTGACTTTTTAGTTTGGTACGATTTTTCGATTCAGTTTGAATAGCCCTACATATAAATATGTAAGAAAACACTTTAAAAAAAAAACTTGCCGGGCTACAGATTATACATCATGGAAACTGCAACATCTAGGGTTGTGTTTACCGTGAAAATGGTAATAATAATTAAATTTGATTATGAGGTTCTAAAAATACGTGATCTATTTTTATGCTAGTTGTTAAGCAATGAATGCTAAATAAGAGATTAGGAAATGAGATGAGAACTTGAAAATAAATGATAACTAAACCAAATGGCGGATAACCGGGGCCTCGAGGCCGGGTCTGATATTTCGCCCCGGGCAGTCAAGGGAGGGACTAACAGTAATAGTAGATTCGATGACGACTCTTTATGGCCAATAATAAGCAATAAATGAAGAATAATAAATAGAACACAATGAATATAAGTAATAAATGGAAGTAATGAGATCAAGAGAATATGTTAGAGAGTAGAGAGAATGTTTTTGTGTTTCTTAGTATTGAATATCCCATGCCTACAACATAACAGGGATTCCCTTTATATACGAAGGAGAAAACTAACGTAGTACAAATGCATTTATTACAAAACAAGATAACTGGCACAACTACCTAGCAACATGGTGCAGATTGGTACTATTTCTGCAGGTGATGTAAGTTTGGACCACGTGCCTAGGGAACTTCCCGCTTACCCTTAATAACCGCCGACTCGTGCTACGTCGAAGTCGAGTGTGAAGAGCCTTCGAAGTCGAAGCCTCGAGCTACGTTCGCGGACCTTTGGGGCCTTTTTTGAGGCTAAGGGAGAGACACAATGATCGTGAAAGCGGGCCACCGAACCGTAAAATTGACTTATTGATATCGGGTTATCGGAATAATGGTTGGCGAACGACTTAAAATTTTATAATTAATGGCTTATCAGTTTGGGGATTGCTCAATTTCTTTATCGGATAAACCGTTAACCCTTTAAGACTACATATATATATATATATATATATATATATATATACATATATATATATATATATATATATATATATATATATATATATAATATTAAGATTATGCTAGTTTATGCTTTTTATTTTCGTGACTGGTTATTAACATTAAGAAAGAGCTAAGAGCCAACGCCTTTCCATATCAAATTTTGTAAGCTTTTGTCATTTGATTTACTTGTACCGAAATCTGACGTTGGATTTTCTTATGTTTTAAACAAGAATGATGTCCTGCGGTAAGGGGATGACTTTTATCCTGGAAGCTGTTATTTTAATTTCATTGGTGGAAGTTTGATTATATGTAATTTTAATTTTTATTGTCTCTTAGTCTTAGATTTAATCGATACATCGTTCGATAATTGCTAATCCGATACTGAACCGCCCAATATCTTATCGATTGGCTAATGAATTAGTATATTTAAAAGCCGATAACCGATAAGCCAAACCGTTATTAAGCATAATTATCCGTCCTATCCGCCCGATAATAACGCCCTAGTAGCAGCCTTGAACTCTCATTTTGATATTATAAATTTAAACATTATTATTAATCATTAATAATCGAAAATTTCATTAAACAATTTTTGATTTGCTAATACTACTCTTATTGATGTTGATTATATTTTTTTTTTTCTGAAACTTATTTTCCACACACCAACTAAACATAGGAAAATGTTACATTTTTCCAGAAAAATAATTTCTATCGTGCCTTACATACTGTTATGCGGCGCCTTTATGAAATTCCTTGGAAGAGCGACGTAAGGCTAAGTAACTGATGTCAGTGCAATTGCTGTCCGCCAACTGAGGTCCCCTCCGTACGCTAGACTAGATTATCAATGACGTACGAAAAAACCAATGTCAAGAGCAATTGAGAGAACATAAATGAGAGTTGATGATAAAAGAAAGCTTGATTGCATTAATAAAAGCTATTACAGAAAAACAACGCGGTGTCGAGGGGGGAGAGACACCAGTACAGAGAATTGTTTGCTTGCTATAAAGTTTGATTGCTTGATTCCCCCTAATAATGCTTAAAAATAATAATCCAAACCTACAAGACCAGACTTGACTAAGCTAGAGGAACATAATGGAAGTACGTGAAATAAAACTACTCTATATTTACAATGAAAATGACTTAGTTTTCTACAAGGCAAAAATAGGTCCGTTGTCAGCAACAATGTCTTCGGCATCACAGTCAGCGCGCGCGGCGTTGTCTGGGCGCGCGATGCTGTTGGCATTTGCTTGCGGCTGGGTGCTGGCAAGGGATATCGATGGGGTAACAGAGGCACATGCGCGCTTGTCACTTGGCGTGGCCAAGACCACGTGGCCGTCCGTGGCGCTAGGCATTGGGAGGCTTGCTAGGACGCCACGGGGTGCGCCCAAGGGGACATGGGGCATGTCTGGAAAGCCGCCCATGACATTCTCCCCCACCTGAGTTGGTGACGTCCTCGACGCCTTACTTGCAATATAATATTCAATTAGGCTCTTGTAGGCTTTGAGGTTTGTTCCCCTCTCCTTAGTATTCTCCTCTGCATCACAGCCCTGCCATTTCACCAAGAACACTTGGTGATCTTTCCTTGAGGCATGAATCACTCTATCATCAAGGATATCTTCAACACGCCTTTTCCCGGTTTAATTGTGACCTCGAATACTAGGTACTGTGAGCTGGCTCCGTGAAGGATCCTCCGTGTCTTCCCGAAAAGGTTTTAGGAGACTGACATGGAAGACATGATGAATTTTCCACCAAGTTGGGGTATCCACCCGGTATGCAACTTTCCTAATGCGTCTTTCAATGGAAAAGGGTCCAATATATTTTTGCAATAGGCGGGGGTCATGGACCCTCGCAAATAAGTACCGCTTTGGAATTTTTACCATCACTTTATCTCCTACTTGGTATTCAACAAAGCGACAATTTTGATCAGCATGCCCCTTCATCCGCTTTTGAGCTTTGACAAGATAGCTCCGCACTATCTCCAAATTTTGCTTCCATTCTTTTGAGAAGCTAGCAGCTCGAGGAGATTTAGACATGTTTGGTGCATTCACTGTGTGTGGGAGTAGCGGTTGTTGTCCAGTAACAATTTCAAAAGTGCTTTTTTTGTACTAGAGCTCTTTTGCGAATTGAAACACAGTTGAGCAACATCCAAAAGTTTCACCCAATTCTTCTGCGATCCGGTTACAAAACGGAGATATTCCTCCAACATACCATTGAACCGCTTCGTTTGGCCATTAGATTATGGATGAAAACTTGAGCCGTGACTCAATTTTGACCCAAGGCACTTAAAAAGTTGGGTCCAAAAGTTGTTGTGAAGCGTGAGTCGCAATCACTAACAATGTCTTTGGGCAGTCCCCAATATTTGATGACATGAGAGAAGAAGAGTCGAGATGAATCTTCTGCTGATGTATATTTTGGGGCTGAAATAAAGGTAGTATACTTGGAAAACCGATCCACCACAACCAAGATAGTTGTGGGATCTCTGAACTTGGGAAATCCGGTGATGAAGTCCAAGGAGACGCTTTCCCAAGGTCTCTTTGGGACAGCTAGTGGTTCCAAGAGTCCCGCTTGTGTCAAGTGGTCCGACTTGTACTTTTGGCATACTAGACAAGTCTTCACATATTGAGCAACGTCATCGGCCATTTGAGGCCAATAATATGCGCGGCAAAGTAACACCATGGTGCGTTATTCGCCGGGATGGACAATCCATAGAGTATCATGACATTCCGCCAGAAGAGTCCTTCGCAGATCTCCTCCTTTAGGAACATAAAGTCGATTCCCTTTCACTTTCAGAAAACCATGTTCCATATAGAACTAGCGAGTATTGCCCTGTCCTACCAAATCAACCAAATACTGTGCAACAGGATCCTTGATGAGTAGATCCGGTCCTTGTTGGAGGTGGCTACTTCGCTCCCCCTTAGGGTGGTGAGTAGGCACACCGATGCTAAATCAGCTCTCCGACTGAGCGCATCAGCAACATGATTGGTCTTCCTACTTCGGTACTCCATGTTGAAGTGGAATTCACCTAGAAGTTCCTGCCACCTGGCCTATCGACCGTTCAGCTTCGGCTGGTTCATGAAATGGCTAGCAACTGTGTTGTCTGTCTTAAACACGAACGTGGACCCTAACAAATAGTGCCTCCAAAGGCGGAAGTGGTAGACGACAGCCAATAATTCTTTCTCATAGGCGGTATAGCACCGCTCTGCATCCTTCAGCTTCCGACTCTCATACGCTAAAAGATGCCTTTCTTGTAGCAAGACACCACCGAGGGCATAGTCGGATGCATCCGTTTGTACCTCGAATGTCTTGGACAAATCAGGGAGGGCCAAGATGGGACTACTAGACATAGCCGCTTCTAATGCGTTGAAGGCCTCCGCTCGCCTCGGTCCCAATCCCAGGGTGTGACCTTCTTGAGTAGTTCTGTCAAGGTCACCGCAATGAGGGAGTAGTTTTTCACAAATCGCGGGTAGAAGTTTCATAGGCCAAGGAACGCCCTCAAGGTGTGGACATCCTTAGGAGGCGCCAATCTGTGATTGCATGAAACTTTTGTTGGTCCATCTTGATCCGTCCTTCCTTGATGACATGTTTGAGGAAGTCAATTTGCTTCTGAGCAAATGTGCACTTGGATAGCTTCGCATATAGTTTGTGCTCCTGCAATCGAGCTAGGACCTTCCGCAAGTGCACTAGGTGTTATTACAATGTTTGGATATATACCATAATGTCATCCAAGTAGACCACCACGAATTCGTCAATGTACTCTCGGAAGACTTGTTTCATCAGAGTGCAAAATGTAGCTGGGGCGTTAGTCAAGCCGAACGACATGACCAAGAAATCGTACGACCCATATCTTGTCACATAGGCCGTCTTGTGTTCATTGCCCTCTGTAATCCGAACTTGCTAGTAACCTATCTTTATGTCTATCTTGGTGAACATCGTCGCACCACCCAGTTTATCGAACAATTCTACCATTAGTGGAATAAGGTACTTGTTCTTCACGGTGATTTTGTTTAGAGCCCGATAATCCACACAGAGTTGTAGGCTGCCATCATGTTTCTTTTGGAATAGAACATGGGACCCGTATGGGGACTTGGAGGGTACAATGATCCCTGTATTTAGCATTTCCGTCAATTGTCTCTGAAGCTCAGTGAGTTTGGGTTGTGACATTCTGTAAGGTGCCCGGGCGGGTGGATTCATGCTCGACACCAACTCAATTTCATGGTCTACAGTGCGCTTAGGCGGGAGCCGTTTTGGCATGTCTTGTGGCATGACATCTTCAAACTCCAGTAGTAGCTCCTTCACGGGTTTAGGAAGGGGACCCGATAAGCGTTCTGTATCTTCAGTGCAGAGGGTTTCCAGGAACGTAGGTTCATTTCTTTTGGCCCCCTTCTTTAACTACAAGGCCGAGATATTCTCAACGGCCATCTTCATGGGCATGCAAGGGATAATGCAAGGCTTGGCCCCATTTGTTCCCATCATCAGTATCATGTCTGCATATGGTACAAGCATGGTGTTGGTTTTCCTTAGGAATTCCAACCCAACTATCAACTAGAAGTCATCTATGATCACCACTTGCATGTTGAATTTTCCTTCGTAAGGGCCAAGCTTTACCGGTACCTCTTTGGCTATTCCACCCACTGGCTAGGGAGGTGAGTTGATAGCCTTGACACGACCTCTACCTTTCCCTACAACTAGACCAAGGCTCTCCACATGAGTCGAGACTAAGTAGTTATGGGTAGCACCCGTTTCTATCATAGCCCGAATGGGCTTGCCATTCACCTTCATCTCAACGAACATTAAGGTCCTATGTTGTTTAAGAGGAGTCTCCTCATCCGCCTTCTTTTCCCCTTTCTTGGTGACTGGACATGAGTCCTTCTTTTTATGGATACCAGCACCGGTCTCCGCTAATACCTCAAAAAAGGGAGCCAACAATTGCATTGAAGGCACCTACTGGTTCAGTCTGGTCCGCATCGTCTGAGTCGTCATCAGTCCCATCATCAAAAGCCTGATGAGCGTTCATCTGTGCATGTGGGCACTCATTGTTCCAATGTGTACTGCCGCAATGACGACATCCTAAAGGAGGCTTTCTTCCCCGGTCATTGTTGTTTGACATAACGCTATTACTGCCTGAAAAGGGAGCCTTAGATTTGGTTGAGCTTCGATCTCCCCCACTTCTGCTAGGTCCACTATTGCTAGGCTGGCCCCCTTTGAATCCCGCTCGGGTAGGCGAATGAGGCATATCCTTATGAGCTTCCACTTGATAGTCCCCAAGGCATTCAACTGCTTGGATTGCCTTGGGTAGGGTATCTACTCTTTGTCTTTGTAGCTCCACACGGGAATAAGGTTTCAACCCTTCCAGGAAGGTGAAGAGCTTGTCTTTGTCCCCCATGTCGCCTATGTTTAGCATGAGCACATAGAATTCGCGCACGCAATCCCGCACTGATTTGGTCTGGCGGAGCTCCCGTAGCTTTCTCCTTGCATTGTATTCAACATTTTCGGGGCAGAGCTGTAGGTGTATGGCTGCCTTCAGTTCTGCCCATGTCTCAAGATCATCTTTACCAACCCTGATGGCTTCGTACTTCATCCGCCACCAGAGTTTAGCATCACCCTGAAGATATATGGCAGTAGTTGCTACCTTCTTAGCTTCTTCTAGGACCCCAACAACATCGAAATACGCTTCGGTGTCAAAGATGGAGTTCTCTACTTCCTTGGCATTCCTGGCTCCACTGTATGGCTTTGGCTCAGGAATTTTTAGTTTTTGTGCCGCGGAAGCGGAGTTCACAGTGCCCCCGATTTGGTTTCCACCTCCTTGAAGCAGGCCCAGTAAAGCAGCATTGACAACATTGAGCTGCTCTGTCAAGTTGTTAATAGTTTTTGCATGGCAATCACTCTGTCTGCCTCTTGTGCCCTGTCGACTAAATCCTCGGTGTGCTCCTCTTGGAGTCCCTCGAATTTGCCAAAAATTTCGGTTGCCTTTGTGGTTGCCATCTGCCGGTCTCCCTTGGAGTCGCGACTGATGTTTTCTATGTCAACTTTGACCTGAAGCACTCTACGGTCCAGGTCGTCCAACCTTTGCACTAGGCTGGTTCTTAGTTCAGGAACCGTATCCACGATGGGCCGTAATACGTCAACTGACTCCTCAAGGGACGAAATATGGTCCCCATGATTCACCATGGTCAGAAATGGTGGTAATGGCAATGCGTTCCCTCGTCCGATGTCGAGCCTAGGCTCTGATACCAACTGTTATGCGGCGCATTCCTGAGATTTCTTGGAAGGGCGACATAAGACTAAGCAACTGATGTAAGTGCAAATACTGTCTACCAACTGAGGTCCCCTCCGTATGCTAAACTAGATTATCAGTGCTGTACGGGAAAATCAATGTCAAGAGCAATTGAGAGAACAAAAATGAGAATTGAGAATGAAAGAAATCTTGATTGCATTAATACAAACTATTACAGAAAAGCAACGCGGTGTCGAGGGGGAGAGACACCAATACAGAGAATTGTTTGCTTGCTAGAAAGTTTGATTGCTTGATCCCCCTAATAATGCTTAAAAAAAATAAATCAAAGCTACAAGACTAGACTTGACTAAGCTAGAGGAATATAATGGAAGTACATGAAATAAAACTACTCCATATTTACAATGAAAATGACTTAGCTTTCTACAAGGCAGAAACATATCCGTTGTCAGCAGCAGCGTCTTTGGCATCACGGTCAGCGCGCCCGGTGTTGTTTGCGCGCGCGCCGGTGCTGTTGGCATCTTCCTGTGGATGGGCGCTGTTGAAGGATATCGGTGGGGCGACAGAGGCACATGCGCGCTTGTCGGGCCGTTCGTGGCGCTAGGCATTGGGAGGCTTGCTAGGACGCCATGGGGCGCGCCTAAGGAGTCATGGAGCATGGATGGAAAGCCGCGTATGACATCTCAAAGGCAACGATATTTAGCGATAACCATTAACCATTTTGCAGAAGGTATGACGATGCATTCAACGATTGAGGTAGCAAAAAGAGTGGAATCACAGAAAGATTACAAGTACTGCTTGCCACTATATGAGGCTTCGCTACGTGGGGATTGGGAAGAGGCAGAAGCATTCTTGAACGAAGACAGAGAAGCAAATAGAGCTCCAATCAATTCCATGTTACAAACAGCACTTCACGTCGCAGTTTCAGTGAAGAACGGTAAGGCCAAGTCTTTCATAAGGAAATTGGTGGCTTCAATGGAGGATGATGCGTTAGCCATTAGAGATTGTCTCGGGGAGACACCTCTTCATTATGCTGCTCGGAGTGGCAACTTGAAAGCTGCACGAATTCTTGTCAACAGAAATCCAGAATTGCCTTATATTGCATGCGACAATGGCCTTTATCCCATTCATCTAGCAGTTGAATATGGTTACGAAAATATGAAGGTGGTTGATTACTTCTTTTATGTGACCGAAGATCCTGCTCCTTATACAAGCTATGTTGGTGTTAGGCTGCTTGCCGGATTGATTCGTCCGGACCTGTACGGTGAGTTTACATCCTCTTTGGCAATTAGTGGTGGAAAAATAGATTAAAAGAATAGTTATTCATCATATTATTCATTAAAAAACAAGGAGTTAAATATGGATAAAAATCATATTATCCACTTAAAAATAGATAATTAATGGGTTCCATTTTTATATTTGTATAGATTTGGGAGACTAAGAATTGGCCTATCATGGATAATATGAATATATATTATTCGCCGGTTAACCTATTTTTTATCTGTATTAAATATGGATCGGATCGGATCGGATCGGATAATTTATTCACTTTTGCATTACGCGTTTTTGTCCCGTCTCTATCCGACCCAATGATACTCTGTTTGTTACTCAATTGCAGGAATTCTACAAGGAATTCGAGGATCGAGCAGCTGTTCAGGAGTTCAAGTACTCGAGAATTCAGCTATGGAGTTGAAGAAGAAATATAGAGAGAAGAATAGAATAGAGATAAGGAGATTTGAGAGGAAATTGTAATAGATTCATAGATGCCTGTAGCTGACAATTACATTGGAATATAAAGGTTGCAAATGACTGCTTCTCTATC
>MU733188.1:36152-88275 GCA_026770625.1 Nicotiana glauca
CCATTTGAAACTATCCTTCTTGAGGAGGTCAGTTAGTGGTTTGCTAATGGATCCAAACCCTCTGATACATCTCCTATAGTAACCAGCTAGCCCAAGGAACCCTCTAAGCTGCTTAATAGTATTAGGTACAGGCCACTCTTTCACAGCTTCTATCTTTTGTGGATCAGTTGAAACACCTTCAGCAGTAATAAAATGCCCCAAGTATTCTATTTTTTGGACCCCAAAGAAACATTTGCTCTGCTTAGCAAATAGTTGATGTTTCTTCATTTCTCCAAAAACAGATTTCAAGTGTAATAGATGGTCATCCATGTTGCTGCTATATATTAGTATGTCATCAAAAAAGACCAGGACATGCTTCCTAAGGAACTTATGAAAAACTGAGTTCATTAATCCTTGAAAAGTTGCAGGAGCATTCGACAAACCAAAAGGCATTACTAAATACTCATAATGACCAGCATGAGTTCTAAAAGCAGTCTTAGGTATATCTTCAACTGCCATTCTTAGTTGATGATAACCCGATCTCAAATCTATTTTTGAGAAGATTTTAGATCCTCCTAGCTCATCCAATAAGTCCTCTACAATGGGAATAGGGAACTTGTTTTTCACTGTTTGTTTGTTCAAATCTCTATAATCAACACACAGTCTCCATGTTCCATCTTTCTTTCCAACCAAAACTACAGGTGCAGCAAAGGGACTGCTACTTGGTTGAATAATACCTTGATCTAGCATTTGTTTTACTAAGGTCTCAATGATATCCTTTTTTACTGAGGGATATCTATATGGTCTTTTATTAATAGGTTCAGTTCCTGTTTGAAGAACAATTCTATGATCAAACACTCCTCTAGATGGTGGTAGTTGAGTAGGTTCTTTGAACAATTCCTTAAACTCATCTATCAATTTCAGTAGTCTAGGATCTTGTTCACATGTCTCCTTAGTTTCCACAGAATAACATTGTACTTCATTAGACATAGCAGGCATTACTTGTATCATGCATATTTCAGATTTATTACCTGAAATTCTGGTCAATTTCCCAGCTTCAGTAGTCATAATTTGCTTCCCTGCTCCTCTAAGTACATGCTTCCTTCCCTTGTAATAAAACTCCATGGTAAGTGTTCTGAAGTTCATTTTGATATCCCCCAATGTTAACAACCACTGAACTCCTAATACCACCCCACAAGACCCCAATGGTAGTAGTAAGAATTCAGCAGAAAATTCAGCTCCTTGTAGAAGCCAAGAGATTTTGCAAACTTTATCCACCTTCAACATGTTTCCATTGGCTACTGCTACTAGCTGTGGTGGGATTGCTCTCACAGGACATTTCAATCTCTCTACTAACTCCGGATCCATGAAATTGTGAGAACTTCCTGTGTCCACCAAGATGTGTAAGGGTTTTTGAGAATGATACCCTGTCACTCTTAGTGTCCTGTACCCCAATGATCCATTCAAAGCATGAATAGAAATTCCCACCTGCTCCATTGGATGTGTGAGTTCTACCTCCTGCTCTTCTAGCTCATTCACCCCCTCAACTGAAAACAACCCTTCTTCTGGTTCTTCCAATTCAAGCAAATATACCTGCTTCAAATTCTTACACTTATGCCCTACTATATATTTTTCATTGCAGAAGTAGCATAAGCCTTTAGCCCTTTTTTCATTCATCTCTTCTAGGCTTAAAGTTCTCCTGTTAAAACCTTTAGAAGTTCCAGCATTACTTTGGCTAGGAGTTGGTAATAATGGTCTGTTATTGATTCTTTGATCCACAATCCTTCTGGCATTATTTGTTGTTACATTACTAGTTGAAGCAGGTAATCTAATAGCAGCTAAGTAAGCTTCCTGCATTCTAGCAGTTTTGTATACATGTGATAGAGTTGTGGGATTTGTGAGTTTCACCGCAATGTTCAATTCATGCTTCAGTCCGCTAAGAAAACAGCTAATGGCATTTTCTTGCGACAGATTCACCCTTGTGAGATTCCTTTCGAAAACAGCTTGGTACTCTTTCACAGTACCTGTTTGTCTGATCTTCTTGATTTCTTCCATAGGATCATCAAAATCGACTCCAAATCTCTCCACCAATGCCATTACATACTCAGTCCATGTAGCTGTTGTAGATACTACCTATATCTCATAAATGCTAAATGCCACTGTATGGCTTCCCCTTCTAATTGCATTGCAGCAACCTCCACCCTTTCTTCGACAGGGATTTTTTCCATAGAGAAAAACTGTTCGATCTTGAAGAGCCATGATTTCAGATCTTCTCCGTTAAACCTTAAGAATTCCATCCTTGACCACCTCGAGAAGTTAGAACTGTGGTGGTTATAATAGCCAAGATTCCTTTCTCTTGGTGACCTTTCGTCAAACGGTTCACCTTCATTCTGCATAGGTGTTTTGTCCCTTCGATTTTCTCCAGATTGATTCAACTGTTCCTTTAGTTCGAGAACAGTTTGATCCAACCTTTTCAGATTCGAAACTTCTCCAGATAGAGCCCCTACCTCTGCGATTAGTTTCTGCATTAATTCACGCAGATCCCCTGGTTCTTCTATGGTTGTCTCATTCGATCGAGTGCCTTTCACCATGATTGCCGAGGATGATCAGCTCTGATACCACTGATACTCAGTTTGTTACTCAATTGCAGGAATTCTACAAGGAATTCGAGGATCGAGCAGCTGTTCAGGAGTTCAAGTACTCGAGAATTCAGCTATGGAGTTGAAGAAGAAATATAGAGAGAAGAATAGAATAGAGATAAGGAGATTTGAGAGGAAATTGTAATAGATTCATAGATGCCTGTAACTGACAATTACATTGGAATATAAAGGTTGCAAATGACTGCTTCTCTATCTAACTAACTCGACTGCTTCTAACTAATTTTTCTGATTTCTAACTAACTTGTAACTAACAAGCTGACATGGCATTGTTAACTAACTTGTAACTACTACACTGATGTGGTATCGCTGGATTATCTCTTGAATTCATTGTGAAATTTGTGTATCAATACTCCCTCCTGCAGAAGATCCTTGACCACAAGGATCAAAGTGAGGAAACCTGGTCTTCAAGGCATTGAAGAACTCCCAAGTTGCATTATCAGCTGGTAGACTTGTCCATTTAACTAGAACCTGGGCAACAGCTTTATTTCCTTTCTTAATCATCCTTCTCTGTAAAATAGCTTCTGGCTCAGCACAATTAGGATCAGCAATGTCATTTGTAGGAGGGTAGGTAATTTGGGAAGGTAACTCATAGCATTTTTTAGGAGAGAAACATGTACAGTGGGGTGTATCTTAACTGATGGAGAAAACAAAAGGGTGTATGCTACATGACCTACCCTCTTAACAATCTGGAAAGGTCCATAATATTTTGAAGCTAATTTGTTGAAGGGTTGTGATGTAATAGTTACTTGTTTGTAAGGTTGAGCCTTGAAGTATACCCAATCTCCAACTTCAAAATTCCTGTCACTTCTATGATTGTCAGCCTGCTGTTTCATCCTGAGTTGAGCTCTCAATAGATGATGCTGTAGTAATTGGAGCTTCATCTCCCTATTGAGCAAAGTGTTATCAACCTCTGTGGAAGCTGAATCTCCTGGTAGATAAGGTAGATGAAGTGGTGGTGGCCTGCCATATAATGCCTAATAAGGTGTAGTTTTTATGGCCGTGTGGAAGGAAGTATTATACCAATACTCAGCCAAATGTAGATAGGAATACCAATCTGTGGCTTCTTCAGAACAAAAGCACCTTAGATAAGTTTCTAAACACCTATTTCAGTTTGGCCATCTGACTGAGGGTGATAAGCTATTGAGGTGTTTAATTGAACTCCCTGAATTGCAAATAACTCCTACCAAAATGTGCTCAGAAATACTGCATCCCTGTCACTAACTATGGAACCTGGTAATCCATGTAATTTGTATATGATCTCCATGAATACTTTTGCCACAGATTGAGCAGTATATGGATGTTTCAAGGGAATAAAATGACCATATTTACTCAATCGATCCACTATGACTAAGATGACTTCATATCCTTGGGACTTAGGAAGGCCATCTATGAAGTCCATACTAATTTGAGACCAAACTACCTCAGGAATAGGAAGAGGTTGTAGAAGACCAGGATATGCTGCCAAATCTGCCTTATTTCTCTGACAAATATCACATCCTTGAATAAAGAGTTTGACATCTTCTCTAATTCCCTTCCAGTAAAACAATGACAAAATCCTCTTGAGTGTTGCTTCTATTCCAGAATGACCAGCTTGAGGAGTAGAATGCCACAATGATATGATGTTCTTTCTAAGATGAATGTCTTTCCCAACTATTAGTTTCCCTTTCCTTCTCAACTGATTGTGCATCCATGTGAATTGACTGTGACTGGTTGGATTGGTTTGTAATTGATTAATAAGAGCCTTCAAGTCAGCATCTGTGTTCCAGCTATCAAATATGGCATGCAATAACTCTGAGCTAGTTGTGGAAAGCACTAAGGAAAATAACTCAGCTCCAGGTACCCTAGATAGGGCATCTGCTACTTTGTTCTCCACCCCTTTTTTGTACTCAATAACATAGTCAAAAGTCATCAGCTTAGTAAGCCACATAAGCTGAGAATTTGTGTGTAATTTCTGTTCCATTAGAAATTTAAGGGCCCTTTGATCAGTCCTTATAATAAATTTCTGGCCAAGTAGGTACTGAGACCATTTTGTGACAGCATGAACAATAGCCAAAAGTTCCCTATTATAAACTGAAAGAGCAGTATGCCTGGGAAAAAGTGCTCTACTGATAAAAGCAATAGGATGCCCCTGCTGCATTAGAACAGCCCCTATACCATGTCCACTTGCATCAGTTTCAACAACAAAGGTCTTGTTAGCATCAGGTAGTGCCAACACTGGAGCTTGAATCAATGCACTCTTCAGTTGCTCAAAGGCTTCTGAGGCAGTAGGTGACCATTTGAAACTATCCTTCTTGAGGAGGTCAGTTAGTGGTTTGCTAATGGATCCAAACCCTCTAATAAATCTCCTATAGTAACCAGCTAGCCCAAGGAACCCTCTAAGCTGCTTAATAGTATTAGGTACAGGCCACTCTTTCACAGCTTCTATCTTTTGTGGATCAGTTGAAACACCTTCAGTGGTAATAAAATGCCCCAAGTATTCTATTTTTTGGACCCCAAAGAAACATTTGCTCTGCTTAGCAAATAGTTGATGTTTCTTCATTTCCCCAAAAACAGATTTCAAGTGTAATAGATGGTCATCCATGTTGCTGCTATATATTAGTATGTCATCAAAAAAGACCAGGACATACTTCCTAAGGAACTTATGAAAAACTGAGTTTATTAATCCTTGAAAAGTTGCAGGAGCATTCGACAAACCAAAAGGCATTACTAAATACTCATAATGACCAGCATGAGTTCTAAAAGCAGTCTTAGGTATATCTTCAACTGCCATTCTTAGTTGATGATAACCCGATCTCAAATCTATTTTTGAGAAGATTTTAGATCCTCCTAGCTCATCCAATAAGTCCTCTACAATGGGAATAGGGAACTTGTTTTTCACTGTTTGTTTGTTCAAATCTCTATAATCAACACACAGTCTCCATGTTCCATCTTTCTTTCCAACCAAAACTACAGGTGCAGCAAAGGGACTGCTACTTGGTTGAATAATACCTTGATCTAGCATTTGTTTTACTAAGGGCTCAATGATATCCTTTTTTACTAAGGGATATCTATATGATCTTTTATTAATAGGTTCAGTTCCTGTTTGAAGAACAATTCTATGATCAAACACTCCTCTAGATGGTAGTAGTTGAGTAGGTTCTTTGAACAATTCCTTAAACTCATCTATCAATTTCAGTAGTCTAGGATCTTGTTCACATGTCTCCTTAGTTTCCACAGAATAACATTGTACTTCATTACACATAGCAGGCATTACTTGTATCATGCATATTTCAGATTTATTACCTGAAATTCTGGTCAATTTCCCAGCTCCAGTAGTCATAATTTGCTTCCCTGCTCCTCTAAGTACATGCTTCCTTCCCTTGTAATAAAACTCCATGGTAAGTGTTCTGAAGTTCATTTTGATATCCCCCAATGTTAACAACCACTGAACTCCTAATACCACTCCACAAGACCCCAATGGTAGTAGTAAGTATTCAGCAGAAAATTCAGCTCCTTGTAGAAGCCAAGAGATTTTGCAAACTTTATCCACCTTCAACATGTTTCCATTGGCTACTGCTACTAGCTGTGGTGGGATTGCTCTCACAGGACATTTCAATCTCTCTACTAACTCCGGATCCATGAAATTGTGAGAACTTCCTGTGTCCACCAAGATGTGTAAGGGTTTTTGAGAATGATACCCTGTCACTCTTAGTGTCCTGTACCCCAGTGATCCATTCAAAGCATGAATAGAAATTCCCACCTGCTCCATTGGATGTGTGAGTTCTACCTCCTGCTCTTCTAGCTCATTCACCCCCTCAACTGAAAACAACCCTTCTTCTGGTTCTTCCAGTTCAAGCAAATATACCTGCTTCAAATTCTTACACTTATGCCCTACTACATATTTTTCATTGCAGAAGTAGAATAAGCCTTTAGCCCTTTTTTCATTCATCTCTTCTAGGCTTAAAGTTCTCCTGTTAAAACCTTTAGAAGTTCCAGCATTACTTTGGCTAGGAGTTGGTAATAATGGTCTGTTATTGATTCTTTGATCCACAATCCTTCTGGCATTATTTGCTGTTACATTACTAGTTGAAGCAGGTAATCTAATAGCAGCTAAGTAAGCTTCCTACATTCTAGCAGTTTTGTATACCTGTGATAGAGTTGTGGGATTTGTGAGTTTCACCGCAATGTTCAATTCATGCTTCATTCCGCCAAGAAAATAGCTAATGGCATTTTCTTGCGACAGATTCACCCTTGTGAGATTCCTTTCGAAAACAGCTTGGTACTCTTTGACAGTACCTGTTTGTCTGATCTTCTTGATTTCTTCCATAGGATCATCAAAATCGACTCCAAATCTCTCCACCAATGCCATTACATACTCAGTCCATGTAGCTGGTTGTAGATACTGCCTATATCTCATAAATGCTAAATGCCACTGTATAGCTTCCCCTTCTAATTGCATTGCTGCAACCTCCACCCTTTCTTCGACAGGGACTTTTTCCATAGAGAAAAACTGTTCGATCTTGAAGAGCCATGATTTCAGATCTTCTCCATTAAACCTTAAGAATTCCATCCTTGACCACCTCGAGAAGTTAGAACTGTGGTGGTTATAATAGCCAAGATTCCTTTCTCTTGGTGACCTTTCGTCAAACGGTTCACCTTCATTCTGCATAGGTGTTTTGTCCCTTCGATTTTCTCCAGATTGATTCAACTGTTCCTTTAGTTCGAGAACAGTTTGATCCAACCTTTTCAGATTTGAAACTTCTCCAGATAGAGCCCCTACCTCTGCGATTAGTTTCTGCATTAATTCACGCAGATCCCCTGGTTCTTCTATGGTTGTCTCATTCGATCGAGTGCCTTTCACCATGATTGCCGAGGATGATCAGCTCTGATACCACTGATACTCAGTTTGTTACTCAATTGCAGGAATTCTACAAGGAATTCGAGGATCGAGCAGCTGTTCAGGAGTTCAAGTACTCGAGAATTCAGCTATGGAGTTGAAGAAGAAATATAGAGAGAAGAATAGAATAGAGATAAGGAGATTTGAGAGGAAATTGTAATAGATTCATAGATGCCTGTAACTGACAATTACATTGGAATATAAAGGTTGCAAATGACTGCTTCTCTATCTAACTAACTCGACTGCTTCTAACTAATTTTTCTGATTTCTAACTAACTTGTAACTAACAAGTTGACATGGCATTGTTAACTAACTTGTAACTACTACACTGATGTGGTATCGCTGGATTATCTCTTGAATTCATTGTGAAATTTGTGTATCACCCAACCCGCCTGTTTGTCATCCCTAATGGCAATTAATTAAATTAATGCAGATTTCTCTCTGGATTTGGTAAAAAGATCTCCTGATTTGGCAAAATATCATTCAAATGAAATGTATCCTTTGGCATTGCTGGCTACAAAGACATTTGTATTCGTTGGTGGAAATCGTCTAAGCTCACGAAAGCAAGCATCTTGTTAGTTTAATTATCTTTTTTTTTTCCCAGTAAAAACATAATTCATGTTATCATAAATTTAATTTAACAGGAAATAAGGTTTAGAACTAATTGATTTCATTTGGTCTTGTATTTGCGTTGCTGAGAAAAGCTATAGCGACAAGATTAGTATCAATGATTTCCCAAGCAAGAGCAGATGATGATATCGAGAATGCAGTCAACGAATCACAATCAGATAAGCCAAGACCCTACAGTATGTCGCAGTTGGATAAGCCAAGAAGCTATATACTCCCTCCCTTTCAATTCACGTAAACATATTTCTTTTTTAGTCTATCCAAAAAAGAATGATCTTTTTCCCTATTTGAAAACAATTTATCTTTATGTAATAATTTATAGCCACTCAAAATATATGTGCTTTATTTTATACCACAAATTTAAAGTCTTCTCTCTTTTCTTAAACTCCGTACCTAGTCAAATAAATTCACGTAAATTAAAACGGAGGGAGCATATAGTACGCCTTAATCCAAAGGATATGTGTTTCTGTCCAGCATATTCCAAAAGATATTTGCAATCATATAAATTAAAAAGGTTATGAGGAAAAGAAAAATGAAAGAGAAAGAGGCTAAGAGGGTGTTTGGCTAAGCTTATAAGTTGGTTAAACTGGCTTATAAGTACTTTTTGGCTTATCTACGCATTTGGTAAAATTAAAAGTGCTTATAAGTTAAGTGCTTATAACCCAAAAATAAGCCAAAAGTCATAAGTTGGTCTCCCCCAACTTATCAAATTTCAGCTTATAAGCACTTTAGGTTTGACCAAAATATTTACTATCTATCCCTAAAAGACTTTTTTTTTAAAACAAAACTCTTTGTATACCCAATTTTTTAGCTGCTTATTATTAATTTCAGCAATTTTATCCAAACACGTAACTGTATATTTTTTAAATCAGCTTCAGCACTTAAAAGTGCTTTTCAACACCTATGCTTATCAGCTGCTCTAAATCAGCTAAGCTAAACGGGCTCTAAGTGAAACTTTACGGTTACCATGTATTTTTATAGGCGAATTTACCATGTATTTTTATGGGCGAATTTAAGTTAAACTAATAAGTACTTAAATTGTTCTGTATCGTACAGATGACGCAACGTTATTTTCCCGGATTTTGCATAGCAGAGAATATGGTAAGTTCCTTCCTATATCAGAAAATTTTAATATTCAGTTAATTTTTTGTTTTATCCGTATATTTTAGCTTTTTTTTTTTTTTTTTTTTTTTATAATTATGAAAGAATATGGTCATCCTTCGAAAAGAAATAAGTAATGCAGTGAATTTGTTATAAAATCTTTTTTAAATTATACTTTAATTTTATTTCATTTAATGTATAATAGAATCCTTTTAGGAATTTGTAATAAAATCTATCTCTAGTCACGAAAAGTGTCATTTTATATAACAATCAATTTGGTGTGGTCGCGCCGTTACCTTATTGTTCTCTCATCTCGTCCTTCATTATTAATAAATAATCTTATTTTATCATTTTCCTATCCTTTTATATAACTCTACCTCGTATCATAGTTTTCTTTATAATATTGTAAGTTTATTCTTCATATTGCTGGTGCGTGGTATCGTGAAACGATGACAAACAATACAGTCTATCCAAACATTATATTCATCAAACGATACAGTACAATATAATACAATACAATACATTATGAAACGATACGTAACAACCATTCGAAAGTTTATTTGTTAGGCCTAATTAGTATCTAAAGAATAATTTAAAGTGCATAACTAAAAGCTTAAAATTGAGTACTGGTAATTTCCTCCTATTTCCAGCCCCTGAAGATAGTATGTCTATTCTTGCATTGCAGGGGAATACATTCAATACAAAGCGTGCGAACACTGGAATGCAGTAAAATTAGCATAATGTCTTTGCAAGAATCTGGAAAATTTGAGTGAGGAAGAAATCAAGTTCATTGTTGGTGGTGCTCTCCTCCAAGCTGCACGTTTCAACAATTACAAGCTTGTTGAAATTATTGTGCGAAAATTTCCTTTATCAGTTTACTATTGAGACAAAAAAGGGATGAATATACTTCACATTGCAGTAGAAAATCGTTGTGCAGAAGTATTTAATTTGGTGTATGCAATGAGTCAACATAGGCACCACCTGATGACTTCAGTTGATTCTTCTAACAATACTATATTGCATTTGGCTGGAAAATTGTCGCCTGAAAACGAACTATATCGTCGTACTTCTGGTGCGGGTCTTAATTCAGATGCGAGAAGAATTGCAGTGGTTTGAGGTAATTTTTCAAACAGTAACATAATTGGAAAAGTATGAATGTGTTCTTATGTGTTGTAGCGAAGGATTGAAATACCCGAAGGATAATTTAGGCACAAGTAAAAATTTAACAAAGGCTATATATAATTTTTTTTATCAAACTAGAGAGAGCTAGAACGGGGTAGGATATTTTTTTTTACTCATAAACTCTTAAATCTCTCTACATGTAGGAAGTGAAGCAGCTCGTACCACCTACACACCATGAGAATTTAAACGATGAGGGCAAAACTCCTCGTGATGTATTTAAAGAGGAACACGCAAACATGAAAAAAGAAGGAGAAGAATGGATGAAAGATACAGCAAATTCATGCTCGTTGATAGCAGCACTTATTGCTACAATTGCATTTGCAGCAGCAATTACAGTTCCAGGCGGCAACAATCAGGACAGTGGGTTTCCAGTTTTCTCAAAAAGAGTTGCTTTCTCCTTATTCGCCCTTACAAATGGAATATCACTCTTCACTTCCACCAATTCTTTGTTGGCGTTTGTTTCTATTTTAACATCTAATAAAGCAACAGAGAATTTTATGCTTGCTTTGCCGACCAGTCTGTCTAGAGGACTTATCCACCTGATTGTCGCCATATTGTTCATGGTCATTAGCTTTTGTGCGACGCTGTATCTTGTGCTCGCTGGGCGGAACAGATGGCTTTTTCTTCCATTGGCTTCTTTTGCTTTATACCCTGTCATCTCACTTTGGAGATGGCTATTCCCACTCTTTGGAGTTGTGGTTTCTGCACCAGTTCGACTTGGCATCTCTAGCGGAAAGAGTACAAACCGCTTTGGCATCTCTGGCAGAGAGAGTATACACCGCTCTATTGAGCCCTAGAAGAAATTTCTTTGCAAATTAAATTGGCCACCCAACATCAATTGAGTTTGTTCTTCTTATTCTTATGCAATGTTTATTGTTTTTATGTGTGTTTGTGTGTGAAAGTTTATGTATGTATTTTTATGTCCTGTTCTCAATGAATTAAAATCTCAAGTTCCCCTATGTGCATGTATAAGGTGTGCATTCGAATCGGTTTATCAATAAATCGAATCGATTATTTATTATTGAAATCAAAATCGAAACCTTATTGAAACGATAACGATAAGCATATGTACAAATCAATAATCGATAAATAATTATCGATAAGGGTCAAAATCGAATCGATAAATCGAATGCACACCCCTAAATTGTAGACACTTGTAAAATGAGTAATTACTTATTTGTGTAGATTAATATAACATGCAGAATGTATATATATTCCGCTACTATTTTGAAATCGGCTATACAATATCATTTTCCCTAATATATACCCTTTCCTTTACCCTAAGTCCTTTACCATATTATTTCCTCTATCACATTTAAGGAATGATTATATTTAAAGATTAAGGGAATGAAGTTCAAATTAATGGAAAACAGAATTAGCCGTGATGATATATTTTGTTTTGTTTTTTTATACCGTTGTAGTGTTGGTGGCATACATTTGATCTCTTACTTTAGTTTTGTTGCATGTGCTTGTTGATACAATTTTTATGTTATAAATGGTGTTCGTCTTATTTAAGCTTCTGTTTGTCCATATTAGTTATGCGCGTTTATAGCGATATACTTTCCGTGGAATCTCGTAAATTTTCTTATTGGTGTAATCGATAACCGAATCCATAAGCCTCCAAAATCGATAAATCGAAATCAAAAAAATCGAAACCTTATTGAAACAATAACGATAAGTATATGTACAAATCGATACTCGATAAATAGTTATCGATAAGGGTCAAAATCGAATCGAAATCGAAATCGAATGCACGTCCCTACGTGCATGAGTGGTCTGTATTTTGGAAGAGGGTGCAAATTGATAGCCTAATCGCCTTTGGTACCTATCCAGTTTTATCTTTCTACAGCTACAAATGCAAGTCTGGTTAGCTGGTGTAATTGCATTAAAAATCTCAAGTTTCCCTCGGTGCATGAGTTGACTTTTTTAAAAAAGTGTAAAGATCTTAATTTTATATATTGTAATTGATTTCCCTAGTAATTGCTACGATGGTAAGCAACCTCCACTTCCAACCAAGAGGTTGTGAGTTCGAGTCTCCCCAAGAGCAAGGTGGGAAGTTCTTGGAGGGAAGGATGCCAGGGGTCTATTTGGAAATAACCTCTCTACTTTAGGGTAGGGGTAAGGTCTGCGTACACACTGCCCTCTCCAGACCCCACTAAGTGGGATTATACTGGGTTGTTGTTGTTGTTTTTGTTTTTTTTATATTAAGTCGATTTTGGTTAGATTCAATTTGTTTGGAGGCGAAGAAAAGGCCCTGATTGAACTTGATTGCGGAGCGAGGTAAATTGATATAGTACACACTCCTAACAATAAGTATCAACAAGATAATGAGATGTCAATTTTACGTTTGATTAGTTTTTGCACTAAAACAAATATATAAAGCTTACCCTTCGACAAACACTGCAGAGTGCTCTCAAATAATTCACAATACTAATAGTAGAAAGTTTTGTTATATGTATAATTTTCTGACTCCTCCCAAAGATAATTGAACTCAACAAATTTGGCATCTTTATAAGAGTAGGCAAGGCACGATAGTCATAAGGAATAGTATCAACAACCAAGCAGGGCGTATCATCCTTCAAACCTCGTGACTTTAGATCTTCCTAAACTATAAGACACTCCAGACTCTCCTTAGATGATTATTCAAACTAAAAGAACATTGCTTTGTTTCTCGGATGAAGAAATTGACAAAATAGAAGCGAAAATAGAACAAATCCAACAAATTAGACGATTTCATCTTCTTCGAGTGTATACACTATCTCGTCCCAACTACAGAGTACCAATCATTAGCCAGTACCAAAATCCACAATATATCATAGTACTCCATTCGATCCAAAATAAGTAATTTTTTGGCCTTTTTCTTGTTGTCCAAAATAAGTGATTTTTTCATATTTCAAGAATAAATTAATTATTTTTTTCCTACATTATTCTTTTAGTAAATAGTGTTGGAATATGTATTAGGAGTGTTTATGTGAGATAGTAAAGGTTAATATAGTCAATTCCATTGTTAATTAATGCTAAAAGGTAGATTTTTTAATATGTATGAAAATATCCAAAAAATTACTTATTTTGGACAGAAGGGAGTAATAAAATAAAAGAGGGCAACCATTTAAATGCATTTAATTAGATATTAAGTCGAGTGAATAAAATAGAATTAAACACTTACCCAAAAATGCAGCACCCTTGATCAAAACATAAATAGATTGGGGTGCTGAAAGTTATATGAGGCAAGCCCAAAAGCAAATTCCCTGTAGGCTGGTGCAAAGATTGCGTCTTGTAGCTATAACCGTTAAATGCTTGAGAATTTTGCGAAAAAATGATGCAAAGCTTGCGTAGAAGTGACATATGTGTCTTGGGGGTTGGGAAAGGGGAGAAATTGCTAGGGTTTCTGAGACGAGAACCTAGATTTTTTTTCCTTTCTGAAAGGAGAACGCTAGGAGGCTCTTAAATTTTTTTACTTTCAATCAATAAAATTTAATAGTTAAAATTTACGTCATTTATTTTTAAACGTCACAAAATAACAACTAATATTCCGATATTTACATTGAAAGTTTCAATAGTATTGATATTTGTACTAAAATATCATTAATTTTACGACATAACTTGACAAATGTCAGTAAATAAGCCCTTTTCCGACATTTTATTATAAATGTCATTAATTAAGTGTCGTTGTAGGCCTACTTTCTTGTAGTGAACTATATATTATCTGAATTACGTGTGTAACGGCTTATATGGGGGATGACAAGTATATATATGCCGTCAAAATAATTATTTCCATATTTTCCCCTATTTCATTAATTATCTTATTCTATGTCTTAACTGTTACATGCTTTAATTGCTTTCTATGCCTTAGCTTGTTACTTGTCACATATCACTGTGTCATGACCCAAAATTCAAACCGTCGTGATGGCACCTAAACCGTAAACCAATTAATTATGAAACACAATATAATAATACTGATGTGAGTCAAAGATGATATAACTGAATTTTATACAACTCCCTAAGGACTAACAGTATAAATTATGAGTGTCTAAGATTTAGATTTCTTTAGAAAAACTGAATTGAAATAATTACAACATTTGTTTGAATTGTAAATGAATAGAATTTGAATCTAATGCTACTAAGGACTAGCGATAGCCATAACTGGAACTCAGGTACTTCTTCTATCCAGCTCCCTCCGTATGCAGCAACATTTGCACGCAATGTGTAGAAGTGTAGTATGAGTACAACAGATCCCTTGTACTTAATAAGTAACAAACCTAACCTTAGGTTAAAAGTACTGACGAGCTGGGACAAGTATCAGAGTTCAACTCCAATAACCAATAACAATTCATTGAGAATATAATAAAGATGGTATATGAAATAACCCAACTCGTTCACAGTTAAGGAAAATAGGCATGCTTTTCAAGTATATAGTAGATCTCAAATCTTTCACCTAAAACCCCAAAAATATAGGAGTATATTTGCAAAATTTTGATTTTTCCCAAAAAGCCTTTCAACAATAAATAAAATATTTTATTTTCAGATAGCATAAGAAAAATATATCTCTATGCATACATGTCAATATACAGATGAACTCATGAATGTCACTAAAAATCGGGTAGCAGAAGGAAATACATCTCTATGCATGTATCTCAAGTATGTATGTCAAATGCAATGCATCTCAGAGATGAACTCATGTACTCACACTCTCAAAGTACGAAATCTCACTATAATTCTCACTCATCATGCTCAATAATTAGAACACTTAATCAATAATTAGAACACTTATTCACTTAGTATTTTACAGGGCAGATCCAGTCCAAATGCAAATAAACCAAGGCAAATCCAGCCCAAAGATGTAAATAAACCAGTCAGATCCAACCTAATGCAAATGAACCAAAATGCAAAAAACTATGGCAGATCCAACCCAATGCAAATGAACTAGGGCAGATCCAACCCAAATATAAATGATTGCTAGCAATTGCATTCACTATGGATATACATACTCTGGATGGGCCGATCCAGGCCAAGTGCTATAATATGACAAATCCGGACATGAATCAATAAACCCATTTGCGGCGTGCATTTCGATCCCATAAATATCACTCATAACAGACCCTCAGCCTCACTCAGTCATCAATCTCTCCAGTCTCTCGAGCTCACAACACTCATGATAAGCATCCCTAATCAATGATTCGATATGTGATAATATACGATAATAGGGGCTAAATAAGATATGAAATAATGAATGCGACTGAGTACATAACTAGAATTAAGAAAATAATTCAACAACAAAGAACGACCACTGTGGGTCCCTATAGTACCATCATATGGCCTAAACATGATTTTCTAGCATAAATTACAGCCCAAGTGCTCTAACACGTAGAGTACAATAGAAATGTTGAGATAACAGAGCTACACAGTTCCATGGAATCGACTAAATCACAGTGCATGCCCACATGCCTGTCACCTGGCATGTGTGTCACCCCAACATCAATCACATAACATGTAATTCTGGGTTTTATACCCTCAACACCAAGTTTAAAGTGTTATTTACCTTGAACAATCCAACTCTAATATCAAGCAAGCCAAATGATACTCCAAAATGCCATCCCGCACGTACCAACCTTCAAACGGCTCGAAACTAGCTAAAAGCTACTCAAATACATCAAATAATTCCAAATGGAACAAACTCAATGGATAAAGGTCGAATCTTTAATCAAAAGCCCAAAATCTACCCAAAAGTCAAACCTAGGCCCGTAACTCAGAACTCGATGAAACTCAAAAAATCCAAGAATCCATTCAATTACGAGTCCAACAATACTAGTTTCACTCAAATCCGACTCTGAATCAACGTTCAAAACTCAAAAATTCACACTATGAAACTTTAGGTAAAACCCACCAAATTTCTCTCTTGAAACCATTCGATCAAATGCCAAAAACCAAGATATATTCATGAAATAAAATAAAAAATAAGTAGACAACACTTAACCTAATCCACATGGTGAAAATTGCCTCAAAAATCGCTCCAACCCCATAGCTTCAAATATGCTAAAATGGCCGAAACCCCCGAAATAGAGTACTTTATCATTCACTGAACAATCATAAGCATCTCGATCGCATAACATCCGACGCGATCGTGAAGAAAAGAAAAACGGCACTACCTAAAATACCCAATGCGTTCGAAAGGCATACCATGTGAACGCACAAACCACTGGAATAAGATCTATGCGAACATGCCCTGATATACGCAAGCGTGAAGACATCTCTACCCAACACCCATGCTGATATGCGATCGCAATCCCAGGCACGCGACCGCGTTACACAAGCTACTCGACCTCCATGAGTGCAGTCCTATAATGGAGAGCGCGTAGAAGAAATTACCCTAGCTTTGCGATCGCGTTTCTTCCCTTGCGATCACATAGAAGGAAAAATCCGCACCAACAACCCAGAACACACCACCAATCAAACATGAAGGAAAAATGCTCCAATTCCACTCTGAAACTTACTCGAGCCCCTCAGACCATGTCCGAACATTCCAACAAGTTCATAACATAACATATATTTACTCGAGGCCTTAAATAACGCATAACAACATCGAAATGATGAATCACACCTCAAACTTAAATGAACTTTCAACTTTCAACTTCCAAAACTCGCGCCTAAATATATCAAATCCTTTTGGAATGGACTCAAATTTTGCACACAAGTACCAAAGGAAATAAAGAAGCTATTCAGTTCCCGGAACTATAATCCAAATCCGATATCTCTAAAGTCAACTTTCAGTCCAACTTATGAAATTTTCCAAACCTTCAAATTCCATTTTTGTCCACTTTGTGTCGGGACCTTCTAGAAACATCCTAAATTCAAACCCGGGCATACGCCCAAGTCCAGAATCGCCATCCGAGCCTAACGGGACCATCAAAACTCCAGTCCGAGGTCAAATACTAAAAAATTAAACTTGTTCAACTCTTCCAACTTAAAGCTTCAATCATGAAAATTATTCTTCCAAATCGACCCCGAATAGCCACAATATAAGGAACATAGCAAGAAACTCCAAGAAAGCAAACTAAACCATAGATACGAAAGTTTTCCTATAAAAGGGGTTGGCTTCAACAACCCATAAGGGATGGCTTGCCAAGATACACAAACAGTTAATTTGTTTATAGTCGCAAAAGTTTTCCTACAAAAGGGGCTGGCTTCAACAACCCATAAGGGACGGCTTTCCAAGCTACACAACTCAGAAAACTTTTGTAGTATAACCAACGTTAGCTGTTTATAACTCAGAAAACTTTCGTACTACAATAAGCTAACTTTCTTAGAGTATTCTTACTCTATTTTTCATACATGGACCGGCCTTTCCATCCATTCTAAATAAAGAACAAGAGAGAAATTTAGAAAGAACTCATATTTAGTATTTCACAAAAGATTTACATGGTTTACAAGATGATTGCTAGATCATCCTACAACTACTACACGACCTCATTTATATAGGACTAGGAGGTTATTACAAGACAACCATTCAAGATAAAATAAACCTATCTTACATGGCAAACTTATCTTACAAGTGGGTCCTTCTAAGCATGTGAAGGACTTTAGGAAAAACAACTAAAAAACACCTGAAAACATGTGAAAGGGGTGAAATATACATGGTGTAGCATGTGAAAGTATGTGGGAGCATGTGATTCCATGTGAAAGTATGGTGTTGCATGTGACGAAGCATGTAGAGGCATGTGGAAGCATGTGAAAACAAGTTGAAGTGGGGCACATGGCATGGAAAGATGAGGAAATTTATCTTGACATGGGCAGGATATTTTTGAAGGTTTTTTGGTGGCTAATCTAGGATTATGGCTGGATTAGCAGGGATTTAGCAGGGCTAATCCTGGAATTTGACGGTCCTTCTTCACTGTGCTCTTTCTCTTTTTGATTGAGAGATGTAATCCGCAACCTTAATCTGGAAATGTCTTGAGTGATCTTTTCTCGAATGACTTCGTATAGGGTTTGATATTCTTTTGCTGCTGCCCGGACTCTTTCCCAATGAGGATGATTGCTTGTATAATTCCAGCTTGCCCAATATTTTGGCCATATCTCTTTCGGAATGCACCTATTTTGCTGGAAAAGAATTCTTTGTGCCTCGCTATATTCTTCTTCCATTGATAGAATGGACACGGGAAATTTCCACCAAAATGATGCCTCTGCTTACGCCTGGACTTTTCTATTAATAATCTTTACTGGCCAATGAAACATGAATCCCTTTGCTGTGTAGGAATCATTGAAACCTTTCATCCAGTATCTTCTAGGTTTGAACCATAGTAAACATATTTTAAGAGCTGGTGCAATGTTATCAAAATCCTTGAAGACGTTGCATTTGAATTACATGAAAATATAATACTGATGGCATAGGTACCAGAAAAACCATAATAGTTCTTGTGGAAAATCCTTGGCTTGAGCTATGAATATATGGCAGAACGGATATTCTGGATTGACCCCATATGGCTTGAGAATGGATCCTCCATGTTGTCGGAAAACCTGGAGCTCATAATGAGTTCTTCTTTCCATAATAATTGACGGATCAAAGGGATCCATGAGGTTGAACAATTCCGGTGGATGATCTGTTGGCTTTAATGAACTTGTTCCTGGTAAACTTGAGAACATGAAGATGTGAATGATTAGCTTTTCCTTTGACTTTAGTTTTGCTGGGGAAAATCTCTTTGAGAATTCTTCCGGTCGGGACAGAAAATCGGCGAGAATATTTCCTTTCCTTTCAGGTGCCTGACTTGAAACTTATATGGAGAGAACCATTGAGCCCACCTGAGAATCTGTGGATTGGGAATAATTTTTGCATTTAGCTGAATCATCTTTGGGAAGGCCTTCATATCCATTTCTATCAGAAATTCTGTATGAATAAGGAAAAAATTGAATTTCTTGATTCCATATTCTTTACTGTAAGAATTTCCTTGAAAGTGGAGTGATAATGTTGCTCGGCGTCTTTGAACTTTCCACTGGCGTATCCGCATATTTTCCTCTGGCAATATTTTTCTTCAAATAAAACAACACTCCAATATTCATTGCTAGCATCAGTTTGCAATATCTTCTTACCGTCCGTAGGGCTATAGAGGGACTTGACATTTTTAGAAATCTCCTTTATTTCCTTGACTGCAGCATTTCTTTCCTTTCCCCATGGTGGAGCATTTTTCTTGAGCATCTCTGTAAGGGGAAAAATGTAGAGATTTTTGGGATGAAATCTCTCACATAATTTATTATGCCTAAGAATTGTTGGATCTGCTTTGTTTTGAAGTTGGTATCCGGAAATTTGAGTAATTCTTGACATATATGTGGTCCTGGACTGTATTCACCTTGGACAAAATGCATTCCAAGAAAATCAATCTCCTTTTGAGCAAGAACCATCTTTTTTGCTGAGAGCATGATCCCGTACTGTGTTACCAATGCCTCAAATTGACGAAGCGGGTTGATATGTTCCTCCAATGTATCACTAAATAACAGGATGTCATCGATATAAACTAAAGAGGTATGGAGGATGTGTTGGAATATTTTTATCATGGCTTTTTGGAATATGGAAGGTGCAGTTTTCAACCCGAAGGGCATGGCTTTCCATTAGAAATGATGATCGGGGATGCAAAATCCTGTTTTGGGTCTTTCTTCAGGGTGGATTCCCAATTGCCAAAATCCTGACTTTAAATCAAACTTGGAAAAATATTTTCCCTTGGCTAAGTGGGAGAAAATGGTGAGTTTATTTGGGATAGGGAACTTATCTTCTTGGAGAAAATGGTTAAGTGGCTGGTAGTTGATGACTAACCTGAGTTTTCCTCTTGTCTGCTCAAGTCTTTTGTTGACATAAAATGCTTTGCATGCCCACTGTGAATCTGATGGCTCTATCAGATCAAATTTCAAAAGTTCTTCACATTCTTTCTTTGCAAGTTGAAGATGATCTGGATTCATCCCTGAATGACTGGCTTTTGTCGGATTGATATTTTCATTTTTCTTGAAAGGGAGCTTGAAGGAAAATTCTTCATTTTTCCATAACGGGCGTTTTCCTTTCTTCATGAAATCCTTGTAGGAATCGGCACATGATTGTTCAATAACATTTTGCTCAGTCTCTTTGATCTGTTCGTCATTGGTGATGTGGAATAACCTTGGAATCTCAGAATAAGGCCTAAACTGCTTCTTAAAAAGCTATCCCATTAGCCTTGATCTGGAGTTGATCTCTAAGCTTTCTGCAAATGTCGAATCCAATAATAAGATCTTTTCCTGGTACATCAGATCCTAGCAGCTTCGTTCTGTACTTCAATCCCGAAAAGAACTCAATGGTGATCAGGTGCTTTGTAATGACAGTTGTGGTCAAGATTGCATTTGATGCATTGTTGTAATCCTTCAAAAATGGTACCCATTGATCTTTAGGGAGAACAGCAGGATTTATGAGTGAAAAAGCAGCTCCGGTGTCGATGAAAGCAATAACTCGAGTTGGTTTGTCCTACTTGGATGAATAGACTTTGAGTTTTACTTGAGGAACGACTCTGAAAGCATTGATCTCCTCTCGAGCTTCAATCATTGATTCTAAAATTTGGTAATGATCACCACCTTGATCTTCATAGATATCAAGAGAGAATAAAGTTTCTTCATTAGGTTCATCATCCACCGAGAATATGGATTCAAGGTCCTACTCCTTTCCGAGATGTATGCTAGTGTAATCTTCAATTTCTTCAATGAGTTTGACAGATCTTCTTGATTGTTGACATTTTTTAGCGAAATGTCCAATCTTATGACAAGTAAAACATCTGCTTTTCTTATGAAAATTTCCTGGCCTTCTCCGTCTGAAATATTTTGTGCGTCTCTTGGACCTTGATTTCCCGTCTGGAATTCTTGGCCATTTGAACCTCCTAAATTCTCTCCTTCTCTTTGATGTGCGGCAGGAACATCCTGATATGGTGATTAGATCAGATTTACGGCATGCTTTGTCAAGCGCTGGATTGTGTTGGATAATTTGTTTTAGGGCAGAGCGCTTCGTATAAATATCATCCAATGCTACGAAAATAGCTTGCCTAATGTAACCAATTTGTGGGATGGTTATGGACTGAAACTTTTCTTCAATGATGGTCATGGTTCGACTTGCCAGCAACTTTGGAAGTGAAGATACAAAGGCTTGCTTTAGATTGATGTCACCACCGATCTCGAAGTGTATCTTCGCCATTTTTTGAAAATGTCTATCAATATCATTTCTGTCGAATGACACACACTTCATCTCGAAGAGTTGACTTCGCATTTTCTCCTGTCTTTGGCCAGTATCTCCTCAGAAAACTTCATGTAGGATTCTGATGTTGAAGGCAAAATCTTGGGAAGTAAAAAAAGTATTTTTGTCTTGAATTCCAAGTGCATTCCACCAGTCTCCGAGGATCTCTGAGAACTTTGAAGTGAGTTCTGAAAGGATGATATACTTTTCTCGTTCCACCAAATTTCTGGTCACCATCCAAGTATAGAAGTCTTGGATCCGTTGAGGCCATTTTGAAACCTTGACATCTTCTAAGGTGAAAGTGTGGAAACCAGTTCCAACTGGCTTTGACTCCATGGGCTCATATATTCTTTCTGTGATTGGTTCATCTGTCCTGCCTTCTTGTTCGTCATCTACTTCAGATATTTCTAGATCTCTTGGCTGGTTTACAAATATTGGGGGATCGCCTTCTTCGGAAGTGTTCATTGAGGATTCATTGTTTGCTTGAGAGCTATCTTCCATTGTTTCATCTTCTGATGAGTTTAGAGATTCCGACCAGGGGTATCTTCTTCTGATATGTATCTTGGCTGAGAGACATAGAGGTCTGAAGGCTTCTGGTCAGAAATCATCAGATTTTCGGGGTACGATCCTTTTGAACTTTCTCCTTGGTCTCTCCTTTTCTTGGTTTGTTTCTTTGCTGCAAGGGCATCTTTCCTTTCCCAAACTATTTTTGCGATATCAAAATCATTTTCTTTTTTTGCTGGTCGGGTGAAAGAGATTGGATTTTGTGAGGTAGATAGAAAGGTAGAAAAAGTGTAATCCAATTTAGGTGGTGAATATGCTTGTGGAGACATAGGGAAGAAGGTAGGTTTTGAAGTGAAAACTGGGGTTCTTTGTGGCTCAAAGTGATCATTTCTCAGAAGTTGAATTTGTTTTTTGATGGAAATCATCTCCTGTTGTTGTTGTTGGAAAAATTGGAAAAGTGAAGTTCCTGGCAGACAAATCTCATATTGTAAATTTGCCAACCTTAGTTCCAAGGCTTTGATCAGTCCTGCATGCTGAGACGATGTCTGCTCCACCTTTTTCTCAATTATTTCAACTTTGTTCATTAACTTGTTTTGTGCATGGGCCACGTTTTTGATGGTGTTGCCAATATTAATGAGCACTTTGCTCTGGCAGATGAAATTTTTTGATTGCCAGTTCATTGTTGCTTCAATGTCGGTTGTTGGGGTTTTTTCTCCAGATGTTAGTATTATATTTTTCTTGGGTATTTTTGGAGCATGGCTGATACCCTCTTTTCCAAAAGGTTAAAGTGGAGAAAATCTTGGGAGTGGCTGGAACTTGAAGGTCTTAACATGAATATTTGTGGATATGCAGACTTTTGAGTTGATGGAATTTTAGGTTCAGGTGGCTTTTTGGATTCTGGGGTATGAGGTGATGTTGGTTTGGATTTGGGCATGGTTTCACTATATTCCCATCTAGGAGTGAATTTTGTTTGGTAGTTTTGGCCATTCTTGGGGTTTGTAACTGACAAGAAATTCATATTTACCTGGACGGCTTAATGAGCCAATCGAAGGATCTTTATTTTCATATTTGGCCCGAAATTGTCTTTCAGTAGTTTTCCCTTTTTTCTTGGATTTTGGTTTGCGCCAGTGATGTTCATCATATTCTCTAATTAGATCTTCTAAACAGTCTTGGCAGGTGCAACTGAGATCCCATGGGCAGTGTCCAGTGAAGGGGCATTTGAACCACCACATTCTTTTTCCTTCTTTGTCAAAATATTGGCACCAGTCGTTTTCTTCCATGATGCTTTGTATATTCCAGAAGAATTCTCCATCAGGTTCTGGGTATGTATCTGTTGTATCTTTGGGTTGAATCAATTGGCAAGAAAAGATGGTTTTATTGGGTTTTTTGAGATAGGAATGGTCAAAGCTTATGCAAACGGTTTTGTCACTTCTTTTGGTAAAAGTTGGTTCACCAGATTGTAGAGATTCCTCTGATTCTCTTAGCTTCTCATAATTTGTGATCTAGGAATCAGGAAGGATTTTGACAAGTTCATCTCTGGAAATCTGTCTGGGTATTTGGGTACACATGGTGTTTCCTTTGGTAGCATCAATATTTAAAAGTAAGGCATTTTCTCCTCCAGGTAGGCAAAGATCCATGACATGATTTTGGACTCGCCATGCCATTTTGTGGTAAAGGGTAGCTTGTATGGAGTCTTTGGCTTGTGGGGATCCTTGGATTTGGACTTGGATTTTTAGGGCTTCAATTAGGTACGGGTCATAAAGGGACATGTTGAAATTTGGAAAGATGGTTATGAAGACAGTTCCAGCGTTTATGGTAACTTCGGGTACCCAAGTTTGCATGTTGGTACTCCAAATATCGTGTATCTAGAAGAGAAAGTCGAGCTACAATAGGTTGAACTTTTCTTCCGTGATATGTTAAAGCGATTCGGATGGCACCAAAATGAATATAGGTAAAACCATGATCTCTCCATTGTCTGGGAAAATCATCTGGTATTTGAAGGGTGATAAATTGTTCCTCTCGAGTAGCAAGAATAGGATGCTGGTCAAGTTTTGAGGCAACAACATATTCTTTAACTCCTTTTGGTCTGTGTTAGACTAAGGAACGAATTTGAGTCCAGGGTGCAAAGGATTTTTTGGCAAAGGCTGAGTAAGGGTTTATGAGAGGTAATTCAGTGGAAGATACTTTTTGTTCTTCGGGTAGGATATCTACTTCTTAGAGGTAATCATATTTTTTGGACAAGGTTTTATATAGAGTAGGGGACATATTCATTTTTGCAAGGGAAGAGGAAGAGGATGACGGAAATGACTCAGACATATTTAGTAAACTATTCCTCCCTCCAAAAGGATGGGCTGGCTCTGATACCACAGTATAAGGAACAGAGCAAGAGACTCCAAGAAAGCAAACTAAACCATAGATACGAAAGTGTTCCTACAAAATGGGCTGGCTTCAACAACCCATAAGGGACGACTTGCCAAGCTACACAAATAGTTAATTTGTTTATAGTTGCAAAAGTTTTCGTACAAAAGGGGCTGGCTTCAACAACCCATAAAGGACGGCTTGCCAAGCTACACAACTCAGAAAACTTTTGTACTATAACCAACGTTAGCTGTTTATAACTCAGAAAACTTTCGTACTATAATAATCTAACTTTCTTAGAGTATTCTTACTCTATTTTTCATACATGGACCGGCCTTTTCATCCATTCGAAAGAAAGAACAAGAGAGAAATTTAGAAAGCACTCATATGTAGTATTTCACAAAAGATTTACTAGGTTTACAAGATGATTGCTAGATGATCCTGCAACTACTACAAGGCCTCCTCTATATAGTGCTAGGAGGTTATTACAAGACAAACTTTCATGTTAAAATAAACCTATCTTACACGGCAAACTTATCTTACAAGTGGGTCCTTCTGATCATGTGAAGGACTTTAGGCAAAACAACTAAAAACACCTGAAAATATATGAAAGGGGTGAAATATACATGGTGTAGCATGTGAAAGTATGTGGGAGCATGTGACGCCATGTGAAAGTATGGTGTTGCATGTGACGAAGCATGTGGAGGCATGTGGAATCATGTGAAAACAAGTTGAAGTGGGGCCCGGATAATGTGGAAAGATGTGGAAATTTGTCTTGGCATGGGTAGGATATTTTTTAGGGTTTTTTGGTGGCTAATCTAGGATTATGGCGGGATTAGCAAGGATTTAGGTAATTATTTTTCATTGATTCTAGGGTTGTCTTCTAGGCATCTTTTCAAAGACCTTGTGTAGTAATGCCTGGAATTTGATGGCCCTTCTTCGCTGTGCTCTTTCTTTTTTGGATTGAGAGATGTAATCCGCAACCTTGATCAGGAAATGTCTTGAGTGATCTTTTCTCGGATGACTTTGTATGGTGTTTGATATTCTTTTGCTGCTGCACGGACTCTTTTCCAATGAGGATGATTGCTTGTATAATTCCAGCTTGCCCAATCTAATGGCCATATCTCTTTCGGAATGCACCTATTTTGCTGGAAAAGAATTCTTTGAGCCTCACTATATTCTTCTTCCATTGATAGAATGGACACGGGAAATTTCCACCAAAATGATGCCTCTGCATGCGCCTGGACTTTTCTATTAACAATCTTTACTGGCCTATGAAACATGAATACCTTTGCTGTGTAGGAATCATTGAAACATTTAATCCAGTATCTTCTAGGTTTGAACCATAGTAAAAATATTTTAAGAGCTGGTGAAATGTTATCAAAATCCTTGAAGACGTTGCATTTGAATTCCATGAAAATATAATACTGATGGCATAAGTACCAGAAAAACCATAACTGTTCTTGTGGAAAATCCTTGGCTTGAGCTATGAATATATGGTAGAACGGATATTTTAGATTCACCCCATATGGCTTGAGAATGGATCCTCCATGTTGTCGGAAAACCTGGAGCTCATAATGAGTTCTTCTTTCCATAATAATTGACGAATCAAAGGGATCCATGAGGTTGAACAATTCCGGTGGATGATCTGTTGGCTTTAATGAACTTGTTCCTGGTAAACCCGAGAACATGAAGATGTGACTGATTACCTTTTCCTTTGACTTCAGTTTTTCTGGGGAAAATCTCTTGAGAATTCTTCCGGTCGGGATAGAAAATCGGCGATAATATTTTCCTTTCCTTTCAGGTGCATGACTTGAAACTTATATGGAGAGAACCATTGAGCCTACCTGAGAATCTGAGGATTGGGAATAATTTTTGCATTTAGCCGATTCATCTTCGGGAAGGCCTTCATATCCATTTCTATCAGAAATTCTCTATGAATAAGGAAGAAATTGAATTTCTTTACTCCATTCTTTACTGCAAGAATTTCATGAAAGTGGAGTGATAATGTTGCTAGACATCTTTGAACTTTTCACTGGCGTATCCGCATATTTTCCTCTGGCCATCTTTTTCTTCAAATAGAACAGCACTCCACTACATTGCAGACTTCAGTTTGCAATATCTTCTTACCGTCCGAAGGGATATAAAGGGACTTGACATTTTTAGAAATCTCCTTTATTTCCTTGACTGCTTCATCTTGTTTCTTTCCACATGGCGAAGCATTTTTCTTGAGCATCTCTGTAAGTGGAGAAATGTATGTAAAGATATTTGGGATGAAATATCTCACATAATTTATTATGCCCAAGAATTGTTGGATCTGCTTTGTTGTGAAGTTGGTATCTGGAAATTTGAGTAATTCCTGACATATATATGGTCCTGGACTGTATTCACCTTGGAAAAAATGCATTTCAAGAAAATCAATCTCCTTTTGAGCAAGAACCATCTTTTTTGTTGAAAGCATGATCCCGTACTGTGTTACCAATGCCTCAAATTGACGAAGCAGGTTGATATGTTCCTCCAATATATCACTAAATAACAGGATGTCATCGACGTAAACTAAAGAGTTATGGAGGATGGGTTGGAATATTTTTATCATGGATTTTTGGAACAAGGAAGGTGTGGTTTTCAACCCCAAGGGCATGACTTTCCATTGGAAGTGATGATTGGGGATGCAAAATCCTGTTTTGGGTCTTTCTTCAGGGTGGATTCCCAATTGCCAAAATCTTGACTTTAAATCAAACTTGGAAAAATATTTGTCCTTGGCTAAGTGGGAGAAAAGGGTGAGTTTATTTGGGATAGGGAACTTATCATCTTGGAGGAAATGGTTAAGTGGCTGGTAGTTGATGACTAACCTGAGTTTTCCTCTTGTCTGCTCAGCTTTTTTGTTGACATAAAATGCTTTGCATGCCCACTGTGAATCTGATGGCTCTATTAGATCAAATTCTAAAAGTTCTTCACATTCTTTCTTCGCAAGCTGAAGATGATCTGGATTCATCCCTGAATGACTGGCTCTTGTCGGATTGATGTTTTCATTTTTCTTGAAAGGGAGCTTCATAAAAAATGCTTCATTTTTCCATAACGGGCGTTTCCCTTTCTTCATGAAATCTTTGTGGGAATCGGCACATGATTGTTCAATAAGATTTTGCTCAATCTCTTTGATCTGTTCGTCATTAGTGATTTGGAATAGCCTTGGAATCTCAGAATAAGGCCTGAACAACTTTTTAAAAGCTATCCCATTAGCCTTGATCTGGAGCTGATCTCTAAGATATCTGTAAATGTCGAATCCAATAATAAGATCTTTTTCTGGTACATAAGATCCTAGCATCTTCTTTCTGTACTTCAATCCTGGAAAGAACTCAATGGTGATCGGGTGCTTCATAATGACATTTGTTGTCAAGATTGCATTTGATGCAGTGTTGAAATCCTTAAAATGCGGTAACCATTGATCTTCATGGAGAACGGCAGGATTTATAAGTTGGGAAGCAGCTTCGGTGTCGATGAAAGCAATAATTCGAGTTGGTTTGTCCAACTTGGATGAATAGACTTTGAGTTCTACTTGAGGAACGACTATGAGAGCATTGATCTCCTCTCGATCTTTGATCATTGGTTCTGAGATTTGGTAATGATCATTGACTTGATCTTCATAGATATCAAGAGAGAATAAAGTTTCTTCATTAGGTTCATCATCCACAGAGAATATGGATTCAAGGTCCTCCTCCTTTCCGAGATGTATGTTAGTGTAATCTTCAATCTCTTCAATGAGTTTGACAGATCTTCTTGATTGTGAAATATTTTTAGCGAAATGTCCAATCTTATGACAAATAAAACATCTGCTTTTATTTTGAAAATTTCCTGGCCTTCTCCGTCTGAAATATTTTGTGCGTCTATTAGACCTTGATTTGTCGTCTGGAATTCTTGGCCATTTAAACCTACTGAATTCTCTCCTTCGCCTAGATGTGCGGCAGGAACATCCTGATCCGGTGATTAGATCAGATTTGCGGCATGCTTTGTCAAGCGCTGGATTGTGTTGGATAATTTGTTTTAGGGCAGAGTGCTTCGTACAAATATCATCCAATGCTACGAAAATAGCTTGCCTGATGTAACCAATTTGTGGGATGGTTAAGGACTGAAACTTTTCTTCAATCATGGTCATGGTTCGACTTGCCAGCATCTTTGGAAGGAAAGATACAAAAACTTGCTTTACATTGATGTTACCTCCAATCTCGAAGTATATCTTTGCTATTTTTTGAAAATGTCTATCAATGTCATTTCTGTCGAATGACACACACTTCATCTCGAAGAGTTGTCTTCGCATTTTCTCCTGTATTTGGCTAGTATCTCCGCAGAAAACTTCATGTAGGATTTTGATGTTGAAGGCAAAATCTTGGGAAGTCAGAAAAGTATTTTTGTCTTGAACTCCAAGTGCATTCCACCAGTCTCTGAGAATTCCTGAGAACCATGAAGTGAGTTCTGAAAGGATGATATACTTTTCTCGTTCCACCAAATTTTTGGTCACCATCCAAGTATAGAAGTCTTGGATCCGTTGAGGCCATTTTGAAACCTTGACATCATCTAAGGTAAAAGTGTGGAAACCAGTTCCAACTGGCTTTGATGCCATGGGCTCATACCTTCTTTCTGGGATTGTTCATCTGTCATGCCTTCTTGTTCGTCATCTACTTCAGATATTTCTTGATCTCTTGGCTGGTTTACAAATATTGGGGGATCGTCTTCGTCGGAAGAGTTCGTTGTGGATTCATTGCTTGATTAAGAGCTATCTTCCATTGTTTCATCTTCTAATGAGTTTAGCGATTCCGACCATGGGATATCTTCTTCTGATATGTATCTTGGATGATAGACATAGAGTTCTCGAGCCTTCTGGTAAGAAATCATCAGAATTTCGAGGTTCGATCCTTTTGAACTTTCTCCTTGGTCTCGCCTTTTCTTTGTTTGTTTCTTTGCTGCAAGGGCATCTTTCCTTTCCCAAACCATTTTTATGATATCAAAATCATTTTCTTCTTTTGCTGGTCGGGTGAAAAAGATTGGATTTTGTGAGGTTGATGGAAAAGTAGAAAAGGTGTAATCCAATTTAGGTGGTGAATATGCTTGTGGAGACATAGGGAAGAAGGTAGGTTTTGAAAAGGGAAAACTGGGGTTTTTTGTGGCTCAAAGTGATCATTTCTCAGAAGTTGAATTTGTTCTTTGATGGAAATTGTCTCTTGTTGTTGTTGTTGGAAAAATTGGAAAAGTGAAGTTCCTGGCGGATAAATCTCATATTGTAAATTTGCCAACCTTAGTTCCAAGGCTTTAATCGGTCCTGCATGCTGAGACGATGTCTGCTCCGCCTTTTTCTCAATTGTTTCAACTTTGCTAATTAACTGGTTTTGTGCATCAGCCACGTTTTTATGGTGTTGCCAATATTATTGAGCACTTTGTTGTGGCAGATAGAATTTTCTGATTTCCAGTTCATTGTTGCTTCAATGTCAGTTGTTGGGGTTTTTTCTCCAGATGGTAGTACTATGTTTTTCTTTGGGATTTTCGGAGCGTGGCTGATACCCACTTTTTCAAAAGGTTGAAGTGGAGGAAAATCTTGGAAGTGGCTGGAACTTGAAGGGCTCATCATGAATATTTGAGGATATACGGACCTTTGAATTGTTGGATTTTTAGGTTCAGGAGGCTTTTTGGATTCTGGGTTATGAGGTGATGTTGGTTTGGATTTAGGCATGGTTTCACCTTTGATCCGTCAATTATTATGGAAAGAAGAACTCATTATGAGCTCCAGTTTTTCCGACAACTTAGAGGATCCATTCTTAAGCCATATGGGGTCAATCCAGAATATCCGTTCTGCCATATATTCATAGCTCAAGCCAAGGATTTTCCAGAAGAACTATTATGGTTTTTCTGGTACCTATGCCATTAGTATTATATTTTCATGGAATTCAAATGCAACGTCTTCAAGGATTTTGATAACATTGCACCAGCTTTTAAAATATTTTTACTATGGTTCAAACCTAGAAGATACTAGATGAAATGTTTCAATGATTCCTACACAACAAAGGTATTCATGTTTCATAGGCCAGCAAAGATTATTAATGGAAAAGTCCATGCGCAAGCAGAGGCATCATTTTGGTGGAAATTTCCCGTGTCCATTTTACCAACGGAAGAAGAATATAGCGAGGCACAAAGAATTCTTTTCCAGCAAAATAGGTGCATTCCGAAAGAGATATGGCCAAAAGATTGGGCAAGCTGGAATTATACAAGCAATCATCCTCATTGGGAAAGAGTCCGGGTAGCAGCAAAAGAATATCAAACCCCATACGAAGTCATCCGAGAAAAGATCACTCAAGACATTTCCAGATTAAGGTTGCGGATTGCATCTCTCAATCCAAAAGAGAAAGAGCACAGCGAAGAAGGGCCGTCAAATTCCAGGCGTTACTACACAAGGTCTTTGAAAAGATGCCTAGAAGACAACTCTAGAATCAATGAAAAATAATTACCTAAATTCCTGCTAATCCCACCATAATCCTAGATTAGCCACCAAAAAACCCTAAAAAATATCCTACCCATGCCAAGACAAATTTCCACATCTTTCCACATTATTCGGGCCCCACTTCAACTTGTTTTAACATGCTTCCACATGCCTCCACATGCTTCATCACATGCAACACCATAAATTCACATGGCGTCACATGCTCCCACATACTTTCATATGCTACACCATGTATATTTCACCCCTTTCATATGTTTCAGGTGTTTTTTAGTTGTTTTGCCTAAAGTCCTTCACATGATCAGAAGGACCCACTTGTAAGATAAGTTTTCCATGTAAGATAGGTTTATTTTATCATGAAAGTTTGTCTTGTAATAACCTCCTAGCCCTATATAAAGGATGCCTTGTAGTAATTGTAGAATCATCTAGCAATCATCTTGTAAACCTTGTAAAACTTTTGTGAAATACTACATATGAGTGCTTTCTAAATTTCTCTCTTGTTCTTTCTTTCGAATGGATGGAAAGGCCGGTCCATGTATGAAAAATAGAGTAAGAATACTCTAAGAAAGTTAGCTTATTGTAGTACGAAATTTTTCTGAGTTATAAACAGCTAACGTTGGTTATAGTACAAATGTTTTCTGAGTTGTGTAGCTTGGCAAGCCGTCCCTTATGGATATTTGAAGCCAGCCCATTTTGTAGGAAAACTTTTGCGACTATAAACAAATTAACTGTTTGTGTAGCTTGGCAAGCCGTCCCTTATGTGTTGTTGAAGCCAACCCCTTTTGTAGGAAAACTTTCGTATCTATGGTCTATTTTCTTTTTTGGAGTCTCTTGCTCTGTTCCTTGTACTGTGGTATCAGAGCCAGCCCATCCTTTTGGAGGGAGGAACAGTTTACTAAATATGTCCGAGTCATTTCCATCATCCTCATCCTCTTCACTTGCAAAAAGGAATATGTCCCCTACTCTATCTAAAACCTTGTCCAAAAAATATGATTACCTCTATGAAGTAGATATCCTACCCGAAGAACAAAAAGTATCTTCCACTGAATTACCTCTCATAAACCTTTACTCAGCCTTTAGCAAAAAATCCTTTGTACCCTGGACACAAATCCTTAGACCAACACAGACCAAAAGGAGTTAAAGAATATGTTGTTGCCTCAAAACTTGACCAGCATCCTATTCTTGCCACTCGAGAGGAACAATTTATCACCCTTCAAATACCAGATGATTTTCCCAGAGAATGGAGAGATCATGGTTTTACCCATATCCATTTTGGTGCCATCCGAATCGCTTTAACATATCACGGAATAAAAGGTCAACCTGTTATAGCTCGACTTTCTCTTCTAGATACACGATATTTGGAGTACCAACATGCAAACTTGGGTGCTGCCGAAGTTACCTTAAACGTCGGAACTGTCTTCATAACCATCTTTCCAAATTTCAACATGTCCCTTTATGACCCGTACCTAATCGAAGCCCTAAAAATCCAAGTCCAAATCCAGGGAGCCCCACAAGCCAAAGACTCTATCCAAACTACTCTTCACCACCAAAAGGCGTGGCGAGTCCAAAATCATGCCATGGATCTTTGCCTACCCGGGGGAGAAAATTCCTTACTCTTAAATATTGATGCTACCAAAGGAAACACCATGTGCACCCAAATACCCAGACAGATTTCCAGAGATGAACTTGTCAAAATCCTTCCTGATTCCTGGATCACAAATTATGAGAATCTAAGAGAATTAGATGAATCTCTGCATCTGGTGAACCAACTTTTACCAAAAGAAGTGACAAAACCTTTGCATAAGTTTTGACCATTACCATCTCAAAAAACCCAATAAAACCACCTTTTCTTGCCAAATGATTCAACCCAAAGAGACAACTGATACATACCCAGAACCTGATGGAGAATTCTTCTGGAATATACAAAGCATCATGGAAGAACACGACTGGTGCCAATATTTTGACAAAGAAGGAAAACGAATGTGGTGGTTCAAATGCCCCTTCACTGGACACTACCCATGGGATCTCGGTTGCACCTGCCAAGACTGTTTAGAAGATCCAATTGGAGAATATGATGAACATCACCAGCACAAACCAAAAGAAAAAAGGGAAAACTGCTAAAAGACAATTTCGGGCCAAAACTACCAGAGAAATTCACTCCTAGCTGGGAAGATAGTGAAACCATGCCCAAATCCAAACCAACATAACCTCATACCCCATAATCCAAAAAGCCACCTGAACCTAAAATTCCATCAACTCAAAAGTCTGCATATCCACAAATATTCATGTTAAGCCCTTCAAGTTCCAGCCATTCCCAAGATTTTCCTCCACTTCAACCTTTTGAAAACGTGGGTATCAGCCATGCTCCAAAAATCCCCAAGAAAAACATAGTACTAACATCTGGAGAATTCGATCTGCCAGAACAAAGTGCTCAATAATATTAGCAACACCATCAAAAACGTGTCCCATGCACAAAACAAGTTTAATGAGCAAAGTGGAAACAATTGAGGAAAAGGTGGAGCAGACATCGTTTCAGCATGCAGGACTAATCAAAGCCTTGGAACTAAGGTTGGCAAATTTGCAATATGAGATTTGTCCGCCAGGAACTTCACTTTTCCAATTTTTCCAACAACAACAACAGGAGACGATTTCCATCATAGAACAAATTCAACTTCTGAGAAATGATCACTTTGAGCCACAAAGAACCCCAGTTTACCCTTCGAAATCTACCTTCTTCCCTATGTCTCCTCAAGCATATTCACCACCTAAATTGGATTACACCTTTTCGACCTTTCCATTTACCTCACAAAATCAAATCTCTTTCACCCGACCAACAAAAGAAGAAAATGATTTTGATATCACAAAAATAGTTTGGGAAAGGAAATATGCCCTTGCAGCATAGAAATAAACAAAGAAAAGGCGAGACCAAGGAGAAAGTTCAAAAGGATCGAACCCCAAAAATCTGATGATTTGACCAGAAGGCTCCAGACCTCTATGTCTCTCAGCCAAGATACATATCAGAAGAAGAGACCCCCATGGTCGGAATCTCTAAACTCATCAGAAGATGAGACAATGGAAGATAGCTCTCAAGCAAGCAATGAATCCTCAACGAACTCTTCCAAAGAAAACTATCCCCCAATATTTGTAAACCAGCCAAGAGATCCAGAAATATCTGAAGTAGATGACGAACAACAAGGCATGACAGATGAACCAATCCCAGAAAGAAGATATGAGCCCATGGCGTCAAAGCCAGTTGGAACTGGTTTCCACACTTTTACCTTAGATGATGTCAAGGTTTCAAAATGGCCTCAATGGATCCAAGACTTCTATACTTGGATGGTGACCAGAAATTTGGTGGAACGAGAAAAGTATATCATCCTTTCAGAACTCACTTCACGGTTCTCAGGAATCCTCAGAGACTGGTGGAATGCACTTGGAATTCAAGACAAAAATACTTTTCTTACTTCCCAAGATTTTGCCTTCAACATCAGAATCCTACATGAAGTTTTCTGCGGTGATACTGACCAAAGACAGGAGAAAATACGAAGACAACTCTTCGAGATGAAGTGTGTGTCATTCGACAGAAATGACATTGATAGTCATTTTCAAAAAATGGCGAAGATATACTTCGAGATTGGTGGTGACATCAATCTAAAGCAAGCTTTTATATCTTCCCTTCCAAAGTTGCTGGCAAGTCGAACCATGACCATCATTGAAAAAAGTTTCAGTCCATAACCATCCCACAAATTGGTTACATCAGGCAAGCTATTTTTATAGCATTGGAAGATATTTGTAGGAAGCGCTCTGCCCTAAAACTAATTATCCAACACAATCCAGCGCTTGACAAAGCATGCTGCAAATATGATCTAATCACCGGACCATGATGTTCCAACCGCACATCAAGGGGAAGGGGAGAATTTAGGAGGTTCAAATGGCCAAGAATTCCAGACGGGAAATCAAGGTCCAAGAGACGCACAAAATATTTCAGACGGAGAAGGCCAGGAAATTTTCACAAGAAAAACAGATGTTTTATTTGTCATAAGATTGGACATTTCGCTAAAAATTGTCCACAATCAAGAAGATCTGTCAAACTCATTGAAGAAATTGAAGATTACACTAACATACATCTCGGAAAGGAGGAGGACCTTGAATCCATATTCTCTGTGGATGATGAACCTAATGAAGAAACTTTATTCTCTCTTGATATCTATGAAGATCAAGGCGGTGATCATACCAAATTTCATAACCAATGATCGAAGCTCGAGAGGAGATTAATGCTCTCACAGTCGTTCCTCAAGTAGAACTCAAAGTCTATTCATCCAAGTGGGACAAACCAACTGGAGTTATTGCTTTCATCGACACCGAAGCTGCTTCTTCACTCATAAATCCTGTTGTTCTCCTTGAAGATCAATGGGTACCGCATTTTAAGGATTTCAACACTGCATCAAATGCAATCTTGACCACAACTGTCATTATAAAGCACCTGATCACCATTAAGTTCTTTCCAGGATTGAAGTACAAAACAAACATGCTAGGATCTGATGTACCAGGAAAAGATCTTATTATTAGATTCGACATTTACAGACAACTTAGAGATCAGCTCCAGATCAAGGCTAACAGGATAGCTTTTACAAAATTATGAGATTCCAAGGTTATTCCAAATCACCAATGGAAAAATGAAGAATTTTTTATCAAGCTCCCTTTCAAGAAAAATGAAAATATCAATCCGTCAAAAGCCAGTCATTAAGGGATGAATCCACATCATCTTCAGCTTGCAAAGAAAGAATGTGAAGGGTTTTTGGAATTTGATCTAATAGAGCCATCAGATTCACAGTGGGCATGCGAATCATTTTATGTCAACAAAAGAGCTATGTAGACAAAAGGAAAACTCTGGTTAGTCATCAACTACCAGCCACTTAACCATTTTCTCCAAGATGATAAGTTCTCTATCCCAAATAAACTCACCCTTTTCTCCCACTTAGCCAAGGCCAAATATTTTTCCAAGTTTGATTTAAAGTAAGGATTTTGGAAATTGGGAATCCACCCTGAAGAAAGACCCAAAACAGGATTTTGCATCCTCGATCATCATTTCCAATGGAAAGTCATGCCCTTCGGGTTGAAAACTGCACCTTCCTTGTTCCAAAAAGCAATGATAAAAATATTCCAACCCATTCTCCATACCTCTTTAGTTTACATCGATGACATCATGTTATTTAGTGATACATTGGAGGAATATATCAACCTGCTTCATCAATTTGAGGCATTGGTAACACAATACGGGATCATGCTTTCAGCAAAAAAGATGGTTCTTCCTCAAAAGGAGATTGATTTTCTTGGAATGCATTTTGTCCAAGGTGAATACAGTCCAGGACCACAGCTATGTCAGGAATTACTCAAATTTCCAGAGTCACGACCCTAGTTCACCAATCGTGAACACGTCATGACGGCACCTAGTCTTCACGACTAGGTAATCCTAACACAAATTGCGGAAGTAACAACATTTACGTAATTTATAATCAAAAGCTAAATAATGTGATTGATGTATAAAGTTGCCTCCTGGTACATACACTTTAACACTTTAAATTCTGAAACTATCCCAAAGACCCGGAAACCCACGGGCAACACAGGCTAAGAGTAATACATAACACTGGTCTAATCATCCGAAAAGTCTATAACGAGGAAGAACGGAATAGCATCTAACTAACTAAAGGGGTAGAGTGAGAGGGAGACTCTCCGGTCTGCGGACGCGGCAGATATACCTCAAGTCTCCGAAATGCTCCATGCAGCTACTAATAATGCGCCTGCGTAGAGGTACCTGAATCTGCATTTGAAAAACATGCGCAGAAGAGGCGTGAGTACACCACAGCGGTACTCAGTAAGTTCCAAGCCTACCCTCGGTTGGGTAGTGACGAGGAAAGGTCAGGGCCCTACTGAGGCAAAAATAATACAGTAGCAAAAATATTAACAGTATAGAAGTCTGACGAAACTAATGAACGCAGCTGTGTAATAAGGCAGATCAATGAAATAATAATACCACAAAGACCGAACAGAAACACAGAGTGAACGCAGCTAAATTTCAAAAGTGCCAACGAGGGTCTCCCAAGATACTGTCCTGTAGCCCTTTCCTCAACTGTTCAATGGACCTCCCGGGATACCGTCCCGTAGTGCAGCTCTCATATCAATATCAAAGGATCTCCCGGGATACCGTCCCGTAGTCCAATCCACAGTGTGCAGGGGATCTCCCGGGATACCGTCCCGTAGTCCAATCCTCAGTGTGCAGGGGATCTCCCGGGATACCGTCTCGTAGTCCCAAAATAAAAGTGAAGGGGAATCTCCCGGGATATTATCCCGTAGTCCCAAAATAAAAGTGCAGGGGGATCTCCCGGGAATCGAACCCGTAGTCCCAAAGTAAACAAACAAGGGGGGAGCTACCGGAATCCCACATCCGTAGTCCCAATGTAAATGCGTAACCAAAATCAGAGAAATATTCAGAAATTGAAGTACAACAATACAAGGCAACAAATGATTCTGGCCTAACATGCTCCACATAATTACAATAAAGGCAATTTAAGCAAATAGGCAATTTGAATCAATTAAACATGCTTTTCTATACCGGCACATGCTATAATAACAAGCAGAGATAAGCAAATACGAAAGAAATTCAGTTCAAGTATTTTAAGTAAAAATTTGGGTTTTCAACAATTAGCTCAAGTACGCGCTCGTCAACTCACGCACAAGGCATTCAATTACCAAATATCACATCCTAAGGGACAAAGTCCCTCACACAAGATTAGACAAACCACTAACCTCGAACCGGTGCAATATCAACTAAGGAACGATGCCTTTGCCACGAGTATCCGACTCCAAATGGCCCAAATCTATTCAATTCAATTATATATCGTAAATAATATTGCAAACAACTGATTCCATTATTAAAATTAAAGTTAGGGCGCGAAAATATATAAAATGACCAAAATGCCCCTCTAGCCATCGTCTTGGAATCGAATAATTTTTACGTTTTCAGAACCCTCGTACTCTCACGAGTCTAACCATATAAAAATCTCCCAAATCGGAGGTCAAATGCCCCCTCAAAACCCCATATTTAGGTCTAAGAAGTTTACCCACTTCCCATTCAAAAACACGAAATTAAAGGGTGGATTTGCGATTAGATTAATGGGTTTTAGTCATAAAAGAGAAGAGAATCGTTACCCAGTGATTGCCTTTGAAAAACCCTTGAAATTGCTCCCAAATCCGAGCTCCAAACCTTGAGTTTTGGTAAAAATGGCAAAACCTCGTTTTTGAAATATTAAATACTGCCCAGGGGTCTAAAGCATCGCGAATGCGGAAGTCAGCACGCGTTCGCGAAGAAGGAATTATCAAGGGATCAGAAATGCCCTTCGCGATCGCGAAGGAACAGATGCAAACGCGGAGGCCTGGGTTCAGTGACCTACACGAATGCGACAGACATGACGCGAACGCGGTGAAGAAACAGGTGAACCTACGCGATCGCGGGTCTCCAATCGCGAACGCATTGAAGAAATTCGACATCTTCCAGAATTACTCTACGCGAACGCATAGAGGGGGATGCGAACGCGATTAGAAGGAAGGCCAAAGCTACGCGAACGCGTAGAAGGAAATCTGACCTGCAATTTTCCGCAGCAATCTTCAACTTCAAATTGCTCCGTTGAGCATCCGAAACACACCCGAGGCCCCGGGGACCTCAACCAAACCTACGGACACATCCCATAACATCATTCAAACTTGTACCAATCCTTAAACTGCCTAAAACAACGCCGGAAACATGAATTAAGCCAAGATTCAAGCCTAAGAACTTCAAATTTCAACCAAACACACTTTCGATCAAAAACCTACCCAAACCTCGCCCGAATGACCTGAAATTTTGCACCCAAGGCCCCCGGGAGCCAAACCAATCATACAAAACAGTCCCATAACACATTACGGACTTGCTCGAGGCCTCAAATCGCATCAAAATATGCCAAAATCATCATTCGACCTCCAATCCAAACTTTATGAACCTTGAAATTTCCAACTTCTATTTCCGACGTTTAAACCTATCAAATCACGTCCGGTTGACCTCAAATTTTATATACAAGTCATATTTGATAGTACGGACCTACTATAACTTCCGGAATTGGATTCCGACCCCGATATCAAAAAGTCCACTTCCGGTCGAGCTTCTCAAAAACCTTCAAATTTCTATCTTTAGCCAAATGGCTTCAAAATGACCTACGCACCTCCGCTTTCGATCGCGCTCACAACTCCAAAATCACCATATGGAGCTACTCCGAGTATCGAAATTCCAAACGGACATTGACAACACTGAAATGCACTTCAAACCAACTTATAAAATTTCTTCCAATATGCCAACTTCCACAATAGGCGCCAAAATGCTCCCGGGTTATCCAAAAACCCGATCCGGGCATAGGCCCAAATCCAAAATCATCATACGAACCTGCTGGAACCTTCAGATTTTGATTCCGAGTTGTTTACTCAAAATTCCAATCTTAACCATTTTCTCCAACTTAAGGCTTCTGAAATGAGAATTTTCATTTAAATTTAACTCCGATCTTCCTGAATTTCAATTTTGACCATGCGTACAAGTCACAATACCTGAAATGAAGTTGCTCATGGCCTCAGACTACTAACGATGCACTAGAGCTTAAAACGATCGGTCGGGTCGTTACATTCTGAATCCAAGTGAAATGACTCATTTTACGAAAGACTTGATTCACGTTTACAACTTTTATCAGATCATAAGGAACTCATAGTATGAAAATAATGCAAAACAAAATATTCGGCAGAATTTGAGGTAGCAGTAAACGAAGTCCTAGTCATGGATATGAAAATTTCATATGGTGATCCAACCGAGCAAAATAAACATTTTCACATTCTGTTTGCTTGCAAGCACACTTACGATAACCAAAAGAGGAGTAGACGTGTAGGCAAATGCAATTTAGACTGACTCGGAACAGCTTTAACACATCAATCAAATAGAACCTAAACAAAGCTTTGGCAACGACGAACAAAACATAATAGCAACAGAATAGTAGACTTGCTTTGATTTCACTCAGACAAGGAAAGATATGTCACTTAACCAAGACTTTGAAGTTCTATTTCACACCCGAACTTTAAGTAAAAACATACTGAAATATTAAGAACGCCGCTAACAATGATTCATAGATTCATTAGATTCACTTAACAGAATGATTTCGAATCATGACTCTCGATAGGTTTCAAGAACATGAGTTGAGCTGGTTAATGAATAATAAATAGATTTCGGCAAAACGGACTTGAATGCATTTCTTTTCAAACAAACATAAAAAGTACCAATTCAAACTGCAAATGAAGTGCATCGCTTATCAAAATTCACATAACAACAAAATTTTAGTCACAAACATGTAACAAACAGATTTGAATTCAAATACTCCAAAATACTCTAAGAAGCCTACCAATTCAATTACTAACAAATCTTCAATTTAGTACTACTTTCATATTTATTCGACCACTGAAACCAAATAAATCAACTAAACCAGGCTTTCATCATATTTCAATCAAACACCAAACAGAACCAAAGAGTCCCGAAAACGTTTGATTGAATCTACTTGTAAGGGATTACAAGTAAACTTTCTGATGAAGTTTTGAAACGAAGAAGCACACAACAGCTGGAACCACGACCCACTGAATTCAACTCCGACAAACCTTAGAAACTCGAATCGACACCTCGACTCAACCCAACTCCACATTAAAACCAAAAATCAAAGAAGAAACTGAAAATATATGTGTACTTTTGAATATGAAATCAAATAGAAATTGAGAAGAATTGAAATCTTTTTTTTAATCTTTGAATGAGAAATGACCAAATCAGAAAGGGAAAATCTCGAAAAGAAAAACCCAAACTCTAGTTATTTTTCACTAAATTTCTGTCCCTTCCCCCCCTCCCCCCATCTAAAGAACCCCTATTTATAGGAGCCTTAGAAACTTCTATTCTTCTTCTCCAAGAAAATCCAAAAATCCTCCAAAAATTCCCAAATTCATTTGTTGAAGCAAGTAGAGGACAAATGGAGGGATTCAATCGAGTTAAAACTCAATCCTACGCTCACCATTCATCCTCCATCGCCTTAAACAGATCGTGTGAGTGAAGAGCGCGTGAGAGGGATGGAATCTTCTTGTCAGAGGTCGTTATGATCTTGATGAGGTGGTGAGAGATGAGGGGATGGGACTAGGTGCACATGGACACTGGAAAATGACTTTTCCGGCGGTTTTGGGGCGTTGGCATGTTGGTGACGGCCAGAGAATGGGAGATTGAGGGGGGCGCCGTTTGGCTAGGTCTCTTTATGTTTAGGATTAATGTTATGATTAGGTATATATATGAGGTGGGATTTAATGGGGGCTGTTGGATTAATTGTGATGAAGGCTGGCATTTAAAGAGGGGATGAGGCGGGTCAGAGTGGTTATTTGGGGCGGGTTTAGTGGGGACTTGGGTTGCCAGATTTTGGGCTTCTGCTTATCCAGATTGGGCCTCTAAATTTGTATTTATTCAATTCTTAATGTCCATTAGCTAATAAACCCAATCTTTTAAACTATTAATAAAGCTAATTCCAACTATATCATAATATGAAACTAAATTTTTTACATAAATTAATATATGCAAAAATAAAATAAAAATCATAGTAAAAATAAAAATATATTGCTATAAAAATATTAATAACCTAAACTAAATAGAAATAAGATAAAACATAAAACTATAATTTTTTTTGTATTTTTCAATTTTTATGCCTTAAAATAGAATTATAATTAATAATAGAGTGAGGTCCTATAAATAAAAAAAATTTAATATTAGTCAAAGTTTTCTCTCTCTAGAGTTTTCTCTCGGCGCACGTTAACGTGGCCTAGTTAACGTGCACTTTGGAAGCCATGGGAGGGAGAGGCAGACCTAAAAGGAACCTTATGAAGGTTCCAACTACAGACCAAAGATCAGCGGAAGCCAGAAATGCAGTCTTCATCACAATTAATCCAACAACAACTATTTGTATCACCAAAAGGAGTGAGGATTGAAGAACCTAATGAAATCAGTCATGCTGAGGAGCATGCAAAGTGAACAGAGCACGGAGGAAGCAGATCTAGCTCGCAAAAATGGCAAAATGAAAGTTGTAGATGTCACACCTGTAGCTGCACAAGATATAAGAGGTGGATCTGGAAGCGGGATAGCTCAAGTAAAAGTAAAGACTCCGAGCAATAATGGAACAGTACTATACAGCTCAAGTACTGTTGAGAATAGTAAAAGGGCAGGACTAGGAAAATAGAGCAAGATGCAAACATGGGCAAATGTGATAGAGGGAAACAAATTAGTGATGATAGGTATGAATCTACAATTTATTGCTCCGATAATCCAAAATAGAGAGAAGATTGTGAAATTAGACCTCGAGGATGTAGAGCAGGAAAATGATAAGCGGAGATTTGTGATTGTGCTTTATGTGATAGGAGATTCACCTACTATTGGAGCAATGGAAAGATTCCTGAGCTCGGTAGGTAAATTTTCAGTGAAGCCACATATCTTCTATCATAATGATGATTACTTTGTGATAAGGTTTAGTAATTTGGAAGAAAGAGATCAAGTACTGTATTCCGGCACTCATACAACAAACAATCGTCCAATAATAATGAAAGCATAGTCAGCAGATTTCAATTTGCATGATGAAATACTGAAAACCATTTCTCTGTAGGTCAGATTCCCAAATTTGCCACTCAATTGCTGGGGGTATGAAGGTCCTAAGTAAGTTAGGTAATGCTTTGGGAGATCATGTTTATGCTGAAGAGTGCACTGCTGGATCAATTAGGATATCTTATGCAAGGATGCTAATTGAAATGGATGTCACTAAACCATTGCCTACTGTGAAGCTGCAAGATCCAAAGGGCAAAATAATACAACAGGAAATTACATATGATTGGGAGCCATCATTCTGTGCTAAATGTCTGAAAATAGGACATGACTGTAATGAAGGTAGAGCCCCGCAACCATAGAGAATGACAAATCAGAGGAAGGTGAATAAAGTTAAACAAGTTTAGCTTAGAACTGATATAGATGGATCAAATGAAACAGGAGGCTGAACAAAATGAGAAGAATGAAGTAATCCAAACTGCAGATCAAGGGGCAAAGACAAAGGACAATGAAAAATAAGGAAAGGAAGATGGGTGGATAACAATGCTTGGTAAATCAGCAGCAAGGGCAGCCAAAGCTAAACAAAATGAGGAGCAGAGACTAGTTGGGAACAACGGATTCCAATCTCTAAGAAATGATCAAGCAAATAGTAACCCAGGCACAAGTTATATGCAGATGAGGAGTGGAGGGGTGGAGGAGCTGTATCAAGGTACTCAGTTCATACCAGTCTGAGTGTGATTACATGGAATGTTAGGGGATTGAATAAAACCTACTAAGCAAAAGGAGAAAAAGGAGTTTATAAAAGAAAATAAAAAAGCAGTAATAGCTCTAGTAGAGCACAAAATAAAGGAACAGAAAACTAGAGATGTAATGGAGAAGATTGCACCTAGATGGAAATGGATAACCAACTTTAATACAAAGAACAAAAATAGAATTTGGGTGATTTGGGATCCTAGAATATATGTATTTGTCCCAATTGAAATTGATGAGCAGCTAATAAATGGTCATCTCAGAGTAGTCTCAAACTTATTTACAATTGGTTTTACAACAATTTATGGACTGCATACCATTAAAGATAGGCAGAGTTTGTGGAGCAAATTGAGACTCATTCACAGTACACAACAGGGACCTTGGTTAGCAATGGGAGATTACAATGTTGTGTTAAATGAACATGATAGATAACATGGCTCAGTGATACTGGGATGAATGAGCTGCAAACTGTGGGAAGGGACTATACCTGGACCAATAATCATACTTATAGTAGAATAGACAGGGGACTGGTTAATGCTAATTGGATGCTGACAATGCCAAACTTAAGAATACAGGTGCTAGAACCATCTGTGTCTGATCACTCTCCACTTAAGCTAATGATTACACAGATACAGAGGAAGAAGAATAGGCCATTTCGATTTTTTAATTGTATAGCAGACCATCCTCAATTTATACAGCATATAGAACAAGTATGGAGTGTAGATGGAACACAGGAAAGGATGCAGGAGGTTTAGAATAAGCTCAAAAGAGTCAAGGAGATTATAAAAGGGAAAAACACACAACATTATCAAGGAGTGGAGAATAGAATTACAAAAGAAAGGAAGGAGTTGCTAGCTGTTCAAGAGGAGATGAGTGTTAGAGTGCAACGGTCAGACTTAATTGAGAAGGAGAAAACACTAAAATGTGAATTAGAAAAATGGTCACTGATTGAAGAGAGTATCTACAAGCAAAGATCTAGAGTCCAATGACTGAAACTGGGAGATTCCAACTCTGCCTATTTCTTTGCACAACTGAAGAACAGGGATAACTTGAATGACATCCCGGCTCTAACAAATGAAGTGGGGATCCAACTAATGCTAGAAGAAGATATAACTAATGGGATATTATAAGAAATTATTGGGTTCAAGAGCAGAAAGTATACCTGCTATCAATCCAAATGTCATGAAGATGGGAGCAACACTAAGTAGGGAGCAGCAGTTGCAACTCATCCAACCAGTGACTAAGGAGGAAGTATGGCTAGCATTGATGGATATTAGCGACTTAAAAGCACCTGGCTATGATGGGTTTAATGCAGTCTTCTTCAAATAAGCATGGGAAGTAATAGGAGAGGATATAATTAAGGTTGTTCTAGAGTTCTTTGAATCAGCTCAAATGTACATACCTATCAACTGCACAACAATCACTTTGATCCCTAAAGTTAGGAATCCTACCAGCATTAAAGAATACAGACCAATCTCTTGTTGCACTACTTTGTATAAAGTGTTCTCTAAGATCTTAACTAAGAGACTACAAAGGGTTATATATGTACTAATTGATAAAACACAGTCTGCCTTTGTTCCTGGAAGAGTGATAACAGATAACATTATCCTTAGTCATGAACTTGTAAAAGGATATGGAAGAAGAGGGGTGTCACTAAGGTGTATGATAAAACTGGATATGCAAAAGGCATATGATTCTTGAATGGGGTTTCATGGAGCAAGTGCTGAATGCAATGACTTTTCCAGACCAGTTTGTGAGAAGGAACATGAGTTGTGTGCAAAGTGTTACATATAAAATCTTGGTTAATGGGTCATTGACACAACCATTTGAAGCTAGGAAGGGGCTGAGGCAAGGGATCCATTATCTCCATTTTTATTTGTACTAGCAGTGGAATACTTGACAAGGAGCCTAAAGCCACTGAACCAGATTCCTAACTTCAATTATCATCCCAAGTGTGAAAAGTTGCAAATTATGCAGCTTGGTTTTGTAGATGACCTTTTACTTTTTTGCAAGGGTGACATATGATCAATCAAGTTACTATATAACTGTTTCATGGAGTTTTCAAAAGCTTCAGGATTAGTGATTAACAAGCAGAAGAGTTCAATCTTTTTTGAAGGGGTACCACAAGATGATCAGGAAGCTATTCTAGAATTTCTGGGTATTCAAAGAGGTGAACTACCAGTTAGATACCTTGGAGTTCCCTTAAGTTCCAAGAGAATATCAATAGCTCAATGCCAGCTCTTAATTGACAAAATAGTAGGCAGAATAACCTCATGGACAGCTAAATTCCTATCTTATGCTAGAACGATTCAATTGATCAAGAGTGTTCTATTCTCTATTCAAACTTATTGGGCACAAATTTTTGTGCTCCCTAAGAAGATCACTAAGCTAATTGAGGCAATATGCAGAAGCTTCTTGCGGAGAGGAGAGGGCAACATCTCTAAGAAATAATTTCTTGCATGGGAAAAAGTATATATGCCCAAATCAGCAGGGGGATTCAATATTATGAGCATCACACTGTGGAACAAAGCTACTATATGTAAATAATATTAGAGTTTATGTAAAGAGAAGAACAAACTCTGGATTCAATGGATGCACAACTACTACATCAGAGGCAGCAACATATGGGAAGTCCAACTGAAGCAAACATCATGGATGATGAGCAAGATCTTGAAAGTAAAGAAGACATTTGAGGAAGCAGGACTTAATCATGTGGATATCAGTAAGATGAACAACTATTCAATTAAGCAAATATATTATAAGCTGAGAGGAAGCTTCAACAAAGTAAGTTGGAGAAAAGTTGTATGCAGCAATGTTGGATGCCCTAGGTGGACAGTTATGCTAACAATGACATCACATGGCAAGTTGTATACTAAAGATAGGCTGAGAAATTGGGAAATACAAATTGATCACGAGTGTGTACTGTGCAGACAAGAAAGTAAAACTATTCAGCACCTATTCTTTGAGTGCTCATATACAGCTGAATTGTGGGGTAATCTGCTAAATTGGCAAGGGATAAGAAGACCAGTATATGGATGGACTGAGGAACTAGTATGGGCTGAAAAATGGTTAAAGAGGCAAAATGCAAGAACTGAACTATATAAGATGACATTGGCAGCATGTGTATACTATGTGTGGCAAGAAAGAAATGCCAAAATCTTTCAAGATAAAGTGAGACGATGGGAGATACTTGGCAAGACGGTCATATAGGAACTACACTATCAAAGCAATAAGCACGTGGAAAAAGCATTAAGTAGACTGGATTAGTACTCTATGTAATAGACAAAACAATATAGCATTAGCAAGGTGGTTAGGGGGGAGAAGTACAGAAAGCTTAGGATATATGTAAGGATTTTTTTGAATTACTCGTAAATATTTCCCTGGTAAATGAAAGTTTAATTACCAACAAAAAAAAAGTGAGATCCTATAGAAATAAGCTCAAATAAATATCCTAAAAATACTAGGATTATTAAAGAAAATTCTAATGTGCGGGTTAAAAATTACATGTCTACATACATACATATATATATACAAGGAATGTATATAAAGATTTTAAGTGGCGCCCTCAATAACAAAAAAGCTCAAGGTGTCACGGGCAAGGCAGTGTCATGTTCACCCAAATGCGGGGGTTCGAATCCAACCTGGCTCACTTTTTAAAAGCTTTTGTTTGGTGCATTTTAGACAATTACAGGAGGATCCTTTGTTTCTTTTTTCTCTTTACTTAATTACTTTTTTTTGTTTATTAATAGGTTCTATTCACTTTTTCTTTGATCTTATTAGTTTATTTTGAATTTTTTTCTCCTTTTTTCCCTTTAAACATTTAACATAAAATATATAAAATAAAAAAATTCTTTCACAAATCTATTCAAAGAAATTCTCATTGTTGCACTTTTCTAACTCCTACGTGATTTATGAATATATAAATAAAAATTAATTGTTTTCTCCACGACCATAACTCTACAAATCTATTTGCAGAAATAAAATAAAAAAGAATTCTTGAATAAGTTATTATTTTAATCAAAGATGAAAGTTTATTTTTTTGTCAGATTGCTTTAAAGGAGGACAATTATATATAATATCGAGTGAGTTAATTTTCATAAAAAATATAAATTGAAAAATGTCTGTAAACTTACTTAATATTTAGAGTGCTTATTAGTATAAGTTTTTGCCGTAAGTATCTAAATATAAAGTGATAACAAGTCTTTTTTCTTGTACAAAATGCATATCTAGTTGAATTTTTATGTTTCGTAATCTTTTTTGCTCGATAAATTTGTTTATATTAACTTCAAAGACGAATAATTCGACCCGAAACCCAAATAGACCAAATAGATTAAATTTATATCTTATTTAGACAATTTAAATTGTAATATGACTATGTTAAAAAAAATTGACACCCAAAACCTCTAAATCCTGAATCCACCTTTGGCTTCTCTCAATGATTTTTTATTTATTTTTTGAACCCTCTTGTTTACAATTCTGGCTGCGTCGCTACCTTTAGGCTTTTTTCGGTCCAAGAATCCTTACATTTGGATCAGTAAATGGGTTCCTTTACACCATGAATGTTACATGTTGTGGTTAGAAATTTGGAAAAATTGGACACCGAGGTGACTCAAAAACTCAAATATCTTTCCATTCAATTAGATTCACGTCCTTGTCTTATATTCTCAGATTTCTATTGGCCACACATATTTGGAACTTTAATACTTTATATTCTCTTCCTGTTTACATACAATCAGACATTATATTTTGAAGTCCTTTTGGCAATCCCTGGGGCAGTGCCATCTTTTAGCGTCTCCCTGTTTAATTACTAACTCCTTTTTTCTCAAAGACCAGTTAAGTCAATTTCTATGGCCAGAAAACGTTAAAATGTGCTGGTATATATATAAACAAAAACAATTGGTGGACCTGCTAAGTTGAAACCTCATAGATGACATCATTGTATGATGTCTTGTTTGCGTCGCCCACTATTTTAAAATCAAGAATTGCTTTTGTATTTAGCATTGCCAAAACTCTAGGCTCACCTAATTAATTAATTTCTCAAATGGCAAAATTGAAGATCTGGTGTACTAATGACTTTTATGGTGGCAAGCTTTGTTGGTGATAACGTGCCATATTAGACTAATTGGCCACATAATTTAGTAATATAGTATCATTTTGGAAAATTTACGTCACACAACAAACATATATATGTTATGATACACATCATATTAAGGTGGATATCTACTCTTCTTCCATGATCTTCATCTCAAATGCTTAATGACATATTCAATGACATATTTTGTATGCTTAATGACATATTCAATGACATATTTTGTATGTTCAATGACATATTCCATGACATATTTTCTTCACTTTTTATGTCTATATAAAGGTCTTGTAATAGATAGGAAAATACATACAATTGAGGAAGAAAATCTCTTCCTTCTCTCTATTTCTATTTCTTGTTCATGTTTTACAAAATTGCTTTTATTTTATAACACGTTATCAGCACGAGTCTCTAACCAATTGTATATATATCTAGAAAAAATTTCCTACATCCAGTAAATTTGCAATTAGAAGTCATACATATGATCTCATGATTAGATGTAAAGCGAAAACTACATATGGTAAGTAATAAAATGTAAGAAGGTATGATTATCTTATATTTGTCATTCCTTTAATATCACATATGCACACAACTTCGTACTACACATGTATTGCATTAGCACATATTAATATTACATCTTTTATATCACATGAATGGATTGAAATTTTCGAAGTTCTAAATGTGAAAATCATAGTAACAGTTAATTATTGATATAATGCATGTCATGGTAACCAAGGATATGTTATATAAGTTGTCTTATGCATATTTGTGTATTAACTATCTTCAATCTGTCTTGTCGCTTTTAATATTTTCTTTTACTTGGATGGATATTTTTTCCTTTTGAGTTTTTGCCCTTGCATATGGTAAAAAAAAAATTGGTCATACTAAGTAGAAGCATAAATCATCTTGAAGAAAACAAGAAATACTTCACATCTTTATCTAGATAAATTAATTATTTCTTTGAAATTTGGAAAACAAACCAGCTATTGAGAAAGTATACTTCATAATTTATGATTGTATCATTTGAAAGCAAACACAAACAATGATTAGTATGACTACTAGAAGAGGTATTTTCGTGTATCCATGATCTACTTGATGCTTGCTATTAACTTACTATTTTTAAATATTTTATATGAATGATGCATAAGCTACAACTGGTAAGTTGTTATCTATAATGTCACTTTTCAGGAAATATAAATACTGAATTTATGTATTAGTACTATATATGTGTCGTTACCTATATATTGTACTTTTGATAAATTTATTCACTAATTGTTTGGTTGAATTGAGTGAAGGGAAAGTCATGGCATTAAATCAAATCCAATAGATAGGGTATACCCCCGAAAATACCAATATTTTTGAGAGATGCTCAATAAATATTATGACAATAATTTTATGATCCATTTAAACTCTAATAGAATTTTAAAAAAATATATTTTGACTACAAATGGTTGTATTTCATATAAATGCTACAAATAATTGATAAAGATTTACGATGATTTGAGATTTGCACACTTATTTGATAAAACAAATTTGATTTGCTAAGTTGCAAATTAGTTGTGTACAACTTTCTTGGCATATGATTGAAATTAAGGCTTGAGAATGAATTTCAATATTGTTTAGACTATTATGCCATTGATTGAGGATAAGACATCGTGATCAAGTCTTGATGCTCCATAATGATAAGAGTTGGGTTTGAGTCCCAATTTATTATAGCCTAACATGTCTTTATATATGTAAGACATTGGGTTTGAGTCCCATTGTACCATATTGATGATATAATGATGACTAAAGAAAAATAATATATTTTTCATGAAAAAGGCATGAAGATTGTCCCACTAGATTAGCTTCATTCTTGAAGTGAATGTGGTAGCAGTGCATAATAAGTCTAAATGAAGACAAGTGATTGAACAATGAACGTGAGAGTTCCAAATAATAATAATCATCACAATGATTATAAAAGGAGAACAGCAAGGGTTTTAAAAAATAAGCCCTTCAAAATATAAAGGCAATGTTTACCATCAAATTAGTATAAAGCACATCGCTAATTATGATCCATTCCTTGAAGAGAATGTGACTTGTGATAAGCATTGAGAATGCAAACTTATTCATAAAGTTGAATGTGGCAATGTGTGATAAAAGCAATGAATAAAGACATGCAATTCATAATTATATGAATACCACACAACTCACCCCTAAGGGAAGTTTGAGAGAAATAAAGATGAATATTAGAATGTGGTTATATGAATATGTCATTGGTCACGTACATGTGGTATGCCAAAAAATATTTTGCCATGTCTTATAAAAGGTTATTAAAGGCAAAGGTAAAACAAGAAATATTTTTGCTTATGATGATTTTGATCATGACAATTATTATGATATGATTTTCTCCGTGAAGGAGACATTCACCATATGGATGGTGTGACAAAAGATCTTGTAGTACAAAATTATTGAGAGCTCCGAAAGAGCGAATTTGTTATTACCTGAATAAATAAAATTATTCATGGCATTGGTGGTAGTAAGTCTCAAAAGAAACTTTTTGAGTTTCAAATGTATAAATCAAAGTGGTTGGCAAATTGAGACTATAAATAAAAAGAAGATTGAATATCTTCATATTTCTATAATTATACCGGGTAAATATGAAAAGTTACCCGATCTTCTTTCTATTTGTACTACACAAATATAAGCATGATGCTGGAATCATATGCCACAAGTAAACTAGAGGTTTACTAAAATAAATATTAGTTGGCATGACCGGTTGACCATCTCGGTTCAATTATGATGCGAAAAATTAATTGAGAATTATATTGGCATATATCGAAGAATAAAAGATTCTTCAAGAGTTCTCTTGTGCTGCTTATTCTCATGATAAACCAGTTAAGGTTGGGATTGAATCCCTTAATTTCTGGAACGAATAAAAGGTGATAAATATATGGGCCCAGTCACCTGCCATGTTGTCACGACTCCAAACCCAGTCGTGATGGCGCCCAACATAGCTGCTAGGCAAGCCCGACCAATTTCACTCTCAACCCGAGCATAAAGCTCAAAACCATTTGTTTGAAAATCATTAACAACATTGAAACTAGAAGTATAACTCATAGGTAGAAATAATCCGAAACTCAACAATACTGAACAACCTCCCAAAGATCTGGGGGTCATGAGTCTAGAGCCTCTACCAGAATAGCATAATAATACTGTAATACATCGTAGTCTGAAGTACGCGGAAAAGTCAAATAACAGGAAATAGGAGAGGAGTCGGGTCCTGCGGACGTCAGGCAACTACCTCGACAACTCCGTATGAAAACTCTGATGAACAGCAGAAAGCTCAGCTAGCTCCCAGAGTACCTGGATCTGCACGCAAGGTGCAGGGAGTAAAGTGAGTACTTCCAATTCAGTGGTAATAGACATGTATAATGTCTGACAGTAAAAAATCCCAAAAATAGCACAATGTAAAGCTAAGAACAGTACTCCTACACATTTAACAGTGTAATAATAGCTAATAGAAACAGTCAAAGTAGATATATATATCAATGCATGAATGCAATGCAATGCACATGACCGCTACGACGCGTAGCCCGATCCATTTGGGTACCCGCGCTCACTGTG
>MU733188.1:91725-111066 GCA_026770625.1 Nicotiana glauca
TTGACTTTTCTAAAACAAGCTTCCTTCTAAGAGGCTATGTGCCTGATTTCCAACCAAAACCAATTCAATTACACCCGATCGACTCTAATACTGATATTGAAACATGAAGCAACACAATAAGGGGGAAATGGAGCAGTAACACATAAGACGACGGGTCGGGTCGTCACACATGTGGACCGTTTACTACTAAATGATTTTAATAGATGCATCTATTCTATGGTCACATGTGCATTTGTTATCAACTTGCAGTTTGGCTTTTGCAAGATTGCTTGCTGAAATTATTAGAGCATAGTTCCAAAATATAAATAATGATGATTTATCTTGATAACACTGGTTTAAATCCAAGTTGGTATAGCAGAAATTATACGCCTCCAATTATAGCTAAATCATTGGTTATGAGAACAAAACTCCCAAAAATGAAATTTGGTATGAGATGTATTATTTAACATACTGCAGCACTTGTATGCATCTAGCGAAGTTATAAAAATTTCTCCCTATCACAATTGGTTCAGGGTTAGGAACCAAATTATTTCCATATAGAAATATGGATGTGCTATATGATTTAATTATGCCACCACAATGCACAGAGATTAGTTCCCAAAGAAGGTTCGAAAATGTGTTGGTAATCCTAACATTAGGGGGAGAAAATGGACAGCTGATAAAGTGATACGTGAAATGAATTATTATGAATACATATAGATCCTCGTATAAGAAAATATGAACTTGAAGTTCAAGTTCAAGTGATAGTTCATTTACAAATTATTGCCAGATGTATTTCCTGACCCAAAGCTAAATGTCATATTTCAGCTGCTAATGCTCCAAATAGAATAAAGTCCATGAGGGACATAGTCTATGGCACACATGAAGCATAACAGACCAATCGGTTCCAAAGATTAAACTCCTTGAAGAAGGAGAGGGGCAAATGTTCAAAATGGTCATAATAATGAGGCAAGTGCTCTAGAAGAGCACCACGACATAACACTTCATAAGACCTTGTGGGAGAGGCTCAGGTACCTAAAAATAATGAGATAAAGAAATCTCAATAAGTTATGTCTTTATTGTGTAATGACTGAACCGAAATAAAACGATCATTGACGATATTGTTAACATAATGTAGCGCTCAATATTATTAATATTGACGAGGATTTGGAGCTCAAATCTCTCATGAAATTCGGATAGATAAATGATTGGCCAAATAAAAAATACGCAATGAAAATTAACTTCACTTGAAAAATGTGAAGTTGGACGGATAGTCCCAATACCTGAAAATATAAAGCCAATGGAGATATAAATATGTTCTTGTGCAAAACTTTTAAGTCGATAGATATAAAGACGACTTGTGACACAAGAAAATTAGTAAATATCCTCACATTGATTATATGGAGACATGTTCTCTTATGGTGGATATAATCATTTCAGATTTTAATCTGGCAATACATGAAAACTTGATATGCGTATAATGGAAATCATTGAAGGATTTAAATTGTTCAGAAGCATATTAATATTTCTAAGAAATTTATTAAATAAAGCTTCAAAAATCCTTATATAGATTGAAACAATCAGGGCGCATATGGTATAATCGCCTGAGTGAGTACCTGTTGAAAGAAGGGTACACGACTGATTCAATTTGTCCTTGTGTCTTTACAAAAGGATTTGGATCTAAATTTGCTATAATCGATGTGTATGTTGATGATTTAAATATCATTGGAACTCCTGGGTAGCTTCCTAAAGAAGTAGACTATTTAAAAGAAAGAATTTGAAATGAAAGATATTGGAAAGACAAATTTTGTCTTGGTCTATAGATCGAGTATATGAAAGATGAAATTTTTATCCATCAATCAGCATACATTGAAAAGATTTTATAGAGATTTTATATGGATAAAACAAATCCATTTAGTACCCCGATGGATGTGAGATCACTCTATATAAATAAAGATCCATTCCAATCTCATGAAAATAATGAAGAACTTCTTGGTCTTGAAGTACCATATCTTAGTGCAATTTATGCACTAATGTATCTTGCTAACACTACAAGGCGTGACATAACATTTTCAGTTAATATCTTAGCAAGATATAGCTCTACTCCTATAAGGAGGCATTGGAGTGAAATCAAACATATATTGTGTTATCTAAATGGAACTACCAATGTGAGCTTATTTTATGGCAATGATTGCAATCCCGATCTTGTTGGTTATGCCAATGCGGGGTATTTATCTGACACACACAAGGCTTGATCACAAACATGCTATGTGTTTACATGTGGAGACATTGCCATATCTTGACGATCGACTAAGCAATCAATCGCGGCTACTTCATCTAATAATGCTGAGATAATTGCTATTCATGAAGAAAGTCAAGAAATGAGGTCTATAATACATCATATACGAGACAAATGTGGTTTGAAGTGTTGCAAACTACCCATAATTTTGTATAAAGACAATACAGTATGCATAGCCCAATTGAATGAACGATTCATAAAAAGGAGCTAGGGTAAATCACATTTCACCACTATTATTTTTCATACATGATCTTTAAAAGAACGATGATATCAATGTGCAATAGATTCGTTCAAGTGATAATATGGCTGATTTGTTCACCAAATCTCTACTGACGTCAACCTTCAAGAAACTAGTGTACAAGATTGGGATGTGAATGATCAAGGATGTAAATTGATGCTCTCATAAGGGGGAGTTAATACGCGTTGTACTCTTTTTCCCTTACAAGGTTTTGTCCCACTGGGTTTTCCTTGGAAGGTTTTTAACGAGGCAACCAAAAGGCATATTTTTCCTAGTAAGGTTTTAACGAGGCACATTATCTATGGACATCCAAGGGGGAGTGTTATGATACGTATCATATTAAGGTGGATGTCTACTCTTCTTCCATGATCTTCATCTCAAATGCTTAATGACATATTTTGTATGTTCAATGACATATTCCATGACATATTTTCTTCACTTTTTATGTCTATATAAAGGCCTTGTAATAGATAGGAAAATACACACAATTGAAGAAGAAAATCTCTTCCTTCTCTCTATTTCTATTTCTTGTTCATGTTTTACGAAATTGTTTTTATTTCTTGTTCATGTTACTAAATTGCTTTTATTTTATAACAATATACAATTTTTATTATTTGTAGCTATATTTTCAAACAAATTACCATTCGTAATTATATTTGAATTTTGTAGCAAATTCACCTCTAGTACTTAAACAAGACATTAATTATTTTAAACCAAAATAATTGCTCTGGTACCTCACTTGGTTAGAGCACTTGATTATAAACAAAGGTCTTGAGTTCTACAATCAATAAGAGCATTTTATTTTTCTATATTTTTGTATTTTGTCTTTGTTGTATTCTTGCGCGAATGGATACAGTCGATACAGTTTGTATCCATACTTTGTATACACTATATACCTATTATTTGACTCAAAAGATGTTAAACTCTTTTTAAGCAAATCAATCAAAGAGATGAAGGGGTAAATCATAGTCAATCATAATTAACATTGGATCGAAAGATATAGTAGCTGCAATAAAATATGGAACTGACAAAATATCAGAAAGTTTTATTCATGATAGAATTGCGCCCTGCCTCTCCTTAGAGAGGGACAAGAGGTTACAATCGGTTCTTGCTTTCTTCTTAGATATTCAGAAATGGAGCTCCCTCCTTTCTTCATAGAGCTCAGATCCTGTTTTCAGGAGCTCTCTCGGGCTGTTAGAGTGATGGATAAGAAGTAGTAGCCCCCCCCATTTTCAGTTCTCTTTTTCCTTCCTTTTATAGTCCAGAGACTTCTTGTACTTGCCATGACTAATCATGGTCAGATCAGGGAAACTTTCCTGTCGTCGAGAGGCCTTAGCCTCATTGCTTATCTCGAATGTAGTAATGGTGAGATGAAGTCAAATTTGTTGACTTCTTTCATAAGATGATAGGAGCGGGGTCGTGGCCACCACGGTCGCGTACTCAGATTTTAACCAATACAGTTAGTCCCTCCATTCGTCAAGGTCGTGCCTCGTTGACTTCGATGGACGGATCATGTGTGCAACGTAGTCGAAGTGAATCTGGCTCCCACGCTGTTCCTTGATCGTATTGCGAACCTTTTGAGTCTTTGGAAATATCTTTTTAGTACTCATGTTCCGTTGCGACGGTTTTGAAACCAAAATGCCGGTTGACAAATGGAGTGTTTCTTCATATAAAAAGTCATGATGACGCACATTTCTGGAGACCTGACACATTTTGCATCCCATCGGATCTTAAAGGTGGGTTTCGCACTTAGGGAATTTATGCCTCTTCTAAATTGGGGAACCCTGTCATTTGTTTTTTGCACTTTATTGTTCATCTTGAAAAAATTCTCAGGATATCTCCTTCTCTGTTAATTCGAGTTCTATCTTACTCCTTTGCTCATAGAAATCCTTAATTTCTTCGCTTCTCCCGTCTAGTTCTTTCTCTTTTTTCTTTGGACTAAAAATGGCAAGTGTTTCTTTCCGTGACAGTCTTCCTGTTGCTCCACCGGCGACTGAGAACTCTGCTCTGGCCGCCGGAGATGTAGAGTTGGTGGAGGGTGAAGAGGTCCCCTCTGTAGATGAAATTTTACCCCGCCCGGGGAGAGATGCGATCAACTTCACCGCTGACGGTGGGGCGGAGCCGGAGGAGATCCCCCCACATAGGGGAGGTGGGGATAGAGAATTTGAGGAAACGGTGGAGCATACCTAACTTTGTCGAGATAGTGCTGGCGGGGAGAGACGACCGGGTTCAAATTGATTGTCCCGAATTTTGCATGTTCTATGCCTACCCCTTCCTCGTAGGGTACACTCTCCTGCTTCCTATGTTAGTGGTAGATTTCTGCCGTTATTATGAGGTGTGCCCTGCCTAGCTTTCCCCTTATTTATTCAAGCTGTTCATCAAGTATGCGGAGCTCGCCGGTCGCGAGGTCACCCTGGGCCATGTGCTTAGCCTGTTCACTCCCTGGTTGATTCGAGGATCGATGATCCACGCACATCCTCGGGGGTCGAAAGGCCTAGTGGTAAAGATGGACGACAGGACCGACCATCGCTTTTATGAGAACTTTTTCTATGTGCGGACCGAGCACCTTGTGGCGGACCCAACTGAATTTTCCGCGGTGTGGAATTTTGCCCATAAGGATGTGCTTTTGACTAGTGTGGTACTTGAGTTTTCTCTTTCTTCTCATTGTTGTGTTGTGTGTTGACCTGATTTGTTGTTTCGCAGCTGAGAGGATGCCCCTGCCGCCTTTGGAGGGAATTCGAGAATGGGTCTAGGCCGACCTTCCCCACACAACGGGAGTTCGCACTTGGTCGACCTTTTATGAAAGATTCGGACGTAGGCCCCTCGCAGGTGAGATAACGCCCTTATTTTCTATCTGTTTTTTTTTGGTCTCGTCTTACCTCTTGAATATCACTTGTCGTTGCCAGGGAGAGTACAAAGAGTCAGAGCTCCTCAAATAGCCTTTCGTCAGCTAGTTGCGTCTGCTTGTCTTAGTACATTACCTGCTACTCGTCCTTCATTGAGGGCGGCTTTGGTCGAATCTACGGTATTGGCCACCCCAGCAAGGGTGAACTCCCTGGAAGCTACGTTTGGTGTTATCCGTCTTGCAGATGGGTCACCATCAAACAGGGAGGAGGAAGGGACGTCGAAAAGACGGAGGGTGGCATTCGAGATGGCACCTCCGACTGTGATCAATTTGGATGAATCTCCCTCGACGGGCCCAGGGGACGATGCTGCTATGGCGTCTCCCTTGGAGACGGAATGAATTGTAGAAGTCGATGCTGGTAGTCAGGGTCCGGAAGATTCGGCTGCCGGGGTAACTTTACCTGGAGTTCTAGTTGTTGGTGATGATCAACGTCCTTCTAGAGTAGAGACTCAAGACCTAGTGCCGCCTTCGTGACCTCTGGTGCGCCTTTTTCATCCGTGAGGGGTCGTGTCCCTCCCTCGGCGACAGAAAGGGGGAAGAGTGTGATGGTCGACGAGTATGAGTCTGAATCTGATTTGCATCCTGATGATATCAGTATGTTTGAGGAGGGTCTCCCTCACTCGGTAGTCCATGCAGGTGGATCGGCTCGCGTTCTTGATATCCCTTCTAATGTGAATCTCTTGGCACATGGGGACAACTTGGTGTCGCACCTTAGCTTGATGTGTTCAGAAGCTGAAAATGAATTCCTGCAGAACGTTGGTGATGCCAAGTTAAGGAATGAAGCGGCCATAATGGGTTTGAGGGTATGTCGCATTCGGCTTTTATTTTGACTTTTCCCTTTGTATTAGTGAGTATTGATTTAACTGCATTTTCCTTTTCTTCTCCCTTTTTTTTCTTTAGACGTATCTGGTGGAGGTGGAAAGTATCTGTAGGGCCAACATTCGGTCGAGGATCTTCTTGCAGATGCTGGAAAAGTACCGTCGCTATCTCCATAGGTGTCGTGAGTTGCACGAGCGGTTGAGGACGGATCCTCGCAACCGAGCTCTGAGTGAGGAGTTGGAGAAAAGGGATCGAGAGTTGCTGTAGACGCTCCACAGCAAGAGCGAGCTCGAAGAGCAACTTCACCTCAAGGATGAAGAGCTCGAATTGGGAAAAGGGGTCGCTGCAGAATATGAATACATACAGGGCAAGTTAGGAGCGATGCATTTGGAGATGGAGCAGAGCCGAGCCCGAGTTGCGGAGATGAGCGCCGAATGGAGAGGGAAGTTGACTGTACTGGAGAGCAAGGTTGCCGATTTAGAGCGTATGGAGAGGGCCTGGTCAGAGGCTTCATCAAGGGAAGGGCCTTAGTGGAGGCCATTTGTGCATGAGTCCCAGTAAGAATTGGAGAGGGCTACTACGACCCTCAGGGAAACGAGGCTCGAGGAGCGGATTAGCACGATTGATCAGGAGGCCTCAGCTCTGACAGATCAAGTCGTAGCCTTGGAGGTGGAAAATCAACGGGTGAGGGCTCAAGCTGGGCCGTCTCGTGTTGCCATTCCCCATTAAACTCATAAGCTTTGGGTCTATGCCGAAGCCCAGCGGGATATTTTCAAGAACCTATAGGAAGCAGGCACCGTGATTGAGGCTGCCTAGAAAGAGGCACGTGAGAAGGCCCGTGAGGCTTGTGCCAACTATGGATATGATGTAGCGACACTCGAAGCTGATGGAGGTGCAATTGATGATGATGAGCCTTATGGAGATGAAGATGGTAACGGCGGTGTTGGCGCCAAGTGAAGAAAAAGTTGTGCTTTGTTTTTCTTTTTACTTCATACGCCGGTGGGCGTTTGTTTGTATCTTGTTGTTGCTTTTTTTTACCCCCCCCCCTTTTTATTTATTTATCAGTTGACTGGCCCTGGCCAGATGTAAGCGGCGATAGCCCGCACTTATGATCATGAATAAAGAATTCTCATTTTTGCCACTTGTCTTGTGTTTCATCTTTCAGTCGATTTGTGATCTCATCGTGAGGTGAGGGTTCGTCTGGCGAGTCCCGGTTCTCTTTTTGTAATGAAGGCTTTTGGCCTTATGGGTTTTATTACAAACTTATCGAGAAGATAGTTCATTCGAGTTCGAACAAGGTCGAACCTGTTGATTTTTTATGGCGAAGGCCCTTAGCCTTGAGGATGTTATTCCGATCTTAACGAAATAACAACCCGTCTAAGTTCGAACAAGGTCAAACATGTCGATCTTTGATGGCGAAGGCCTTAGCCTTAAGGGTATTATTTCGAGCTTTATCAAAATAACAGCATGTCCTAGTTCGAACGAGGTCAAACTTATCGATCTTTGATGGCGAATGCCTTAGCCTTAAGGGTGTTATTTCGAGATTTATTGAAATAACAACCCATCCTGGTTCGAATGAGGTCGAACATATTGATCTTTGATGGAGAAGTCCCTTAGCCTTAAGGGTGTTATTTTGAATTTATCAAAATAACAGCCCGTCTGAGTTCGAACGAGGTCGAACATATCAATCTTTGACGGTGAAGGCCTTAGCCATAAGGGTATTATTTCGAACTTATCGAAATAGCATCCCATCTGAGTTGAATGAGGTCGAACATGTCGATCTTTGATGGCGAAGGCCTTAGCCTTAAGGGTGTTATTTCGAACATATCAAAATAACAACATGTCTGAGTTCGAATGAGGTCGAACATGTCGAGCTTTGATAGCGAAGGCCTTAGCCTTAAGGGTGTTATTTCGAACTTATCAGAATAACAGCCCGCCTGAGTTTGACTGAGGCCGAACATGTCGATCTTTGATGGCGAAGGCCTTAGCCTTAAGGGTGTTATTTCGAGCTTTATCGAAATAACAGCCCATCCTGGTTCAAACGAGGTCGAACTTAACGATCTTTGATGGCGAAGGCCTTAGCCTTAAGGGTGTTATTTCGAGCCTTATCAAAATAGCATCCCCTCCTGGTTCGAACAAGGTCGAACTTAATGAACTTTGATGGCGAAGGCCCTTAGCCTTGAGGGTGTTATTTTGAGCTTATCAAAATAACAGCCCGTCTAAGTTCGAACGAGATCGAACATGTCGATCTTTGATTGTGAAGGCCCTTATCCTTAAGTCCCAGTTCAAACGAGGTCGAACCTGTCGATCTTTGATGGTGAAGGCCTTAGCCTTAAGGGTGTTATTTCGAGCTTTATCGAAAAATCAGCCCATCTGAGTTCGAACGAGGTCGAACATGTCGATCTTTGATTGTGAAGGCCCTTAGCCTTAAGTCCCAGTTCGAACAAGGTCAAACCTGTCGATCTTTGATGGCAAAGACCATAGCCTTAAGGGTGTTATTTCGAGCTTTATCGAAATAATAGTCCGTCCTAGTTCGAACGAGGTCGAACTTAATGATCTTTGATGGAGAAGGCCTTAGCCTTAAGGGTGTTATTTCAAACTTTATCGAAATAACAGCTCATCCTGGTTCGAACGAGGTCGAACTTAGCGATCTTTGATGGCGAAGGCCCTTAGCCTTGAGGGTGTTATTTCGAGCTTATCGAAATAACATACCGTCAGAGTTCGAACGAGGTCGAACATGTCGATCTTTGATGGCGAAGGTCCTTAGCCTTAAGTCCCAGTTCGAACGAGGTCGAACCTATCGATCTTTGATTGCAAAGGCCTTAGCCTTAAGGGTATTATTTCAAACTTATCGAAATAACAGCCCGTCCTAGTTTGAACGAGGTCGAAGTTATCGATTTTTGATTGCGAAGGTCTTAGCCTTAAGTCCCAGTTCGAACGAGGTCGAACCTGTGGATCTTTGATGGCGAAGGCCATAGTCTTAAGGGTGTTATTTCAAACTTATCAAAATAACAACTTGTCCTGGTTCATACGAGGTCGAACTTATCAATTTTTGATTGCGAAGGCCTTAGCCTTAAGTCCCAATTCGAATGAGGTCGAACCTGTTGATCTTTGATGACGAAGGCTTTAGTATTAAGGGTGTTATTTTGAACTTATCGAAATAACAACCCGCCCTGGTCCGAACGAGGTCGAACCTATCGATTTTTTATTGCGAAGGCTTTAGCCTTAAGTCCCAGTTCGAACGAGGTCAAACCTGTCGATCTTTGATGGCGAAAGCCCTTAGCCTTAAGGGTGTTATTTCGAACTTATCGAAATAACAACCATCCTGGTTCGAACGATATTGCTTGCGCTGATGATTTCCCGCCATGAATGCTAGGTGTTAACATTTTACTCAGACCAGCGTTATACGCATGTTACCGTTTCTCTCTTGTCTTTTGCTATTTCTTTTGAAGAAGCTGCCGGTTGAGAAGATCTGGGTTGTTTCTTCCTCTTTTTTTTTGAAAGGATGGGGAGAGTAGATTGCAGCGCCTCTTTCCTTGTTTGGTGTGTGCGGATTCAGTAGGGCAGAGGGCTCTAGCCCTTGCTAACGCGTTCGATTTTTCTTTCCTTGGCATGCTGCCTTCGGACCTGGTGTGGGTTGGATTCTTTTCTCGTGTTTCTTTTGCTTCGATCCAGGAAAAACTAGGTATTTTTACTAGGAAATCCCCACAGACGACGCCAAATTGTTTGACTCAAAAGATGTTAAACTCTTTTTAAGAAAATCAATCAAAGAGATGAATGGGTAAATCATAGTCAATCATAATTAATACTGGATTGAAAGATATAGTAGCTGGAATAAAATATGAAACTGATAAAATATCAGAAAATTTTATTCATGATAGAATTGCGCCCCGCCTCTCCTTAGAGAGGGACAAGAGGTTACAATCGTTTCTTGTTTTCTTCTGAGATATTCAGAAATGGAGCTCCCTCATTTCTTCATAGAGCTCAAATCCTATTTTCAGGAGCCCTCTCGGGCTGTTATAGTGATGGAGAAGAAGTAGTACCCCCCCCCCTTTCAGTTCTCTTTTTCCTTTCTTTTATAGTCCAGACACTTCTTGTACTTGCCATGACTTATCATGGTCAGATCGGGGAAAATTTCCTGTCATCGAGAGGCCTTAGCCTCGTTGCTTATCTCGAATGTAGTAATGGTGAGATGAAGTCAACTTTGTTGACTTATTTCATAAGATGATAGGAGCGGGGTCGTGGCCACCGCGGTAGCATGGTCAGATTTTTACCAATACACCTATTGATAAAGGTTGTATTTGTCTCATAAACAAATACAACTTCACGAACAAATGCAGTTAATATATATTGTATTCGTTGCGCGAACGATTATAGTTGACACAAACTATATTCGTTATCAGAAATGGCCTTTTTGTATTTATATGGTAGGGGTAAGACTGCGTATACAATACCCTCCCTAGATCTCACTTATGGGATTAAGTTGGGTTTGTTGTTGCTGTTGTTATTGTTGTAGACTGTATTCGTTGTGCGTCTGAGTAAAATTGATAGAAGCTAATCACAATTGGACAATAGCTACGAATGGTAATTAAGCAAATTATAGTTACATATGATAATTAGGCTCTAAATTGTAGTGTTTCGTAACTTTCTAATCCGGAATCTTAACTAATAAGTGTCCCAGCCATGTCCTTTCTTATTACGGAGTAAATTCTTATTATAGATGACCACAACTTAATTAATCTCCACTAAATAAATGTGTGATTGGATCTGCTTTTAACGACGAGTCGTAAGAAATAGCTTACTTAAACAAGACATCATACAACGATGCCATCCAAAAGATAATTTTGTATCTAGCTGGTTTTGTAGGGTGTAATTGCACTAACACTAATTTGTGTGATTTTTTTATGTATGTGATTTGTAGTAGTCAAGGGGGTCTAGCATTAAAGTGTTGGGTTCATTTGAATTCATTACTGTTTTCTCAAAAGTTATCGTGTGCTTTATGAGTGCAAAACAATACAGATAAATTATGGGAAAATCATAGCAAATCGTAATAATCCATTGGACCAAGCGAAGAACATTAAAACAAGTGCTCAAAATTAAGAGAAACACTAAAAGCCTTTATTGATAGTGTGGAGTTGGTCTGCCTCTCCATGGAGAGGTTCAGAGCCTTACAATGGTGTTCCTCTTCCCATAATATGGGTATTGTTGTGTGTTTTCTCTCTCTCGGGAATAGTGGCGAAGAAGCCCCCCTTTTCTAGGGTTCCCTCTCTTAGTATTTAAGCCCCCCTTTTCTAGGGTTTCCTCTCTTAGTATTTATAGCTGTGAGCTTCATGAGCTGGCAATGAATGGTCGTGACTACGTTGGGGCTGCGCCTTCATGATGGCGGGTGGGCCGTAGCCTTGTTGATCGAATCAAATAAGTGTTAAGTACCGTTAATTCTGAGTGGCCGTACCACTTATTAATCGTGAATCAACTTAAGATGGGATTAACTTCGTTAATTATTATGGGGTCGGATTTTGACCCATACAGTTAGTCCCTCCGCTTGTCGAGATCATGTCTTGGCCGAACTCGATGAGTGGACTTCATCGACTGTGATTTGAGAAACTCGGATAAGGAGGTCGAATGTCGCTTCGGTCGAGGCCGAATTCCCTTTGGCGACGGCCCTTAGCCTTGTAGAACGTTAGTGTTTTGTTATCGTGTTATCAAGTCGTCGTTTGATCAATATTGAATGCTTCTTCTTGGCGAAGGCACTTGACCTTTTAACTTAATTCGAGTGAGATCGAGCTGCGTTGCGCTCTGATCCTCACATTTGTTTGGTAGCGTAGCCATCGACTACGGCAGACGGGCCGTATGTGGCACGACCGAAGGGAATCGAGGGTATGCTTAGTTCGTTTTGTGGCGACGTCCAGAGTTTCGAAGGCGCAAAGAAATATCTTTTCAATATTCATAGGCCGTCATAATCATTTTGATGGCGAAGCACTGGTGGGCGACTGAGAAGTTGCTTCGTGAAGCTTCTTATAATGGCACACGTTTCGGCCGAACCGAACCATTTTGCGGTTGGAGTCTTTAAGCGGGACGCCCAAGCCATGGTGCATCGGATCGCGGCCTTGGAGGGGGAGAATCAGCGCCTATGGGACCAGGCCGTCCCTTCCAACCAGGCTCGCGAACTTTGGGTTTTTGTCGAGGCCCAACGCGATGTATATAAGAATTTGTGGGATGCCGGTATCGTGACCGAGGCTGCGTTCGAGGAAGCACGCAAGAAGGCTCGTGAGGCCTGTACCGACTGTGGCTTTGGCGCGGCGACGCCAGAGGTTGGCGATGGTGCAGATGATGGCGCGGGTGGCGCTGAGTAGAAAGATATATTGTATATTTTTTTGTTTCGCTCGCCGCTTGGCGTTTTAGGTGTTTCTTGTTTTTCTTCTCTTTTTTAATTGACCGTCCTTGGCCGGGGTGTAAGCGAGGATGACCCGTCATTGGCTTTGTAAATATATAAATTTTCTTTTGCGCGTGTTCAAGGGGTGGTTTGCTGAGTTTGACTCTGGTAGGCATGGTAATTCCAGTTATTGGCGGCCTTGCTTCTTTGACTCGATGCGGACGAGTCTTAGCCGTTATTTGGCGATAGCGGCACTTAGCCTTAGTCCCAGTTCGGACGTAGTCGAACTACCCGTCGTGATGGTAAAAAACGCGGCCTTGTAGTTTGACCGGGGCCGAACTTCACGTGGCCCAAATCTTAATTCGAGTTGGAAGTACTTACTTGAATGGCGAGGGTGCCTATCCTGCGCTTCGATTCATTGGAGGTCGGGCTTTGCTTTCACTGATGAAGGCGTTTGGCCTGAGTCTCTGTTCAACTATGGTTGAACTTGCTAAATTTGAGGACGAAGGCATCCGTCCTTGTAGTTAGAGCGAGGTTGAGCTCGTTGGATTTAATGGCGAAGGCGTATAGCCTGAGTCTTGGTTCAACCGTGGTTGAACTTATTGGCGAAGGCACGTAGCCGGAGTTCTAGTTCGACTGTTGTAGAACTTTTTGGTGAGGGCGCATAGCCTGTCTTGGTTGAACCGTAGTTGAACTTGTTGGCGAAGGTGCATATCCTGAGTCTTGGTTCAACCGTAGTTGAACTTTTTTTTTTAACTTTGATGGCGAAGGCACATAGCCTGAGTCCCGGTTCAACTGTAGTTGAACTTTTTTGTTTTAAAATTTGTTGGCGAAGGCGCATATCCTGAGTCTTGGTTCAACCATAGTTGAACTTTTTTTTTAACTTTGATGGCAAAGGCACATAGCCTGAGTCGGTTCAACCGTAGTTGAACTAATTGGCGAGGGTGAATAGCCTGAGTCTCGGTTCAACTATAGTTGAAATTTTTTTTTTTAAATTTGATGGCGAAGGCACATAGCTTGAGTCGGTTCAACCGTAGTTGAACTAATTGGCGAGGGCACGTAGCCTGAGTCCCAGTTCAACTATTGTTGAACGTTTTGGTGATGGCGCATAGCCTGTCTTGGTTCAACCGTAGTTGAACTTGTTGGCGAAGGCGCATAGCCTGAGTTCCGGCTCAACCGTAGTTGAACTTTTTTTAAATTTGATAGCGAAGGTATATAGCCTGAGTCGGTTCAATCGTAGTTGAACTAATTGGCGAGGGCACGTAGCCTGAGTCCCAGTTCAACTGTTGTTGAACTTTTTGGTGAAGGCGCATAGCCTGTCTTGGTTCAACCGTAGTTGAACTTGTTGGCAAAGGCGCATAGCCTAAGTCTCGGTTCAATCTTAGTTAAACTTTTTTAAATTTGATGGCGAAGGCACATAGCCTGAGTCCCGGTTCAACCGTAGTTGAACTTTTTGGTGAAGGCGCATAGCCTGTCTTAGTTCAACCGTAGTTGAACTTTTTTAATTTGATGGCGAAGGCCCATAGCCTGAGTCAGTTCAACCGTAGTTGAACTAATTGGCGAAGGCACGTAGCCTGAGTCCCAGTTCAACTGTTGTTGAACTTTTTGGTGAAGGCGCATAGCTTGTCTTGGTTCAACCGTAGTTGAACTTGTTGGCGAAGGCACATAGCCTGAGTCCCGGTTCAACCGTAGTTGAACTTTATTAAATTTGATGGCGAAGGCACATAGCCTGAGTCGGTTCAACCGTAGTTGAACTAATTGGAGAGGGCACGTAGCCTGAGTCCCAGTTCAACTGTTGTTGAACTTTTTTTAAATTTGATGGCGAAGGCACATAGCCTGAGTCGGTTCAGCCGTAGTTGAACTAATTGGCGACGTCACGTAGCCTGAGTCCCAGTTCAACTGTTGTTGAACTTTTTGGTGAAGGCGCATAGTCTGTCTTGGTTCAACCGTAGTTGAACTTGTTGGCGAAGGCGCATAGCCTGAGTCCCGGTTCAACCGTAGTTGAACTTTTTGGTGAAGGCGCATAGCCTGTCTTGGTTCAACTGTAGTTGAACTAATTGGCGAAGGCGAATAGCCTGTCTTGGTTTGTCAGTTTTTGAGAGCTGAAGCTCGGTTCTGATTCGAGATCTTGAGCAACTTAATTGTTATCCTCCCAATCAGGGTATGTAGGCTGTCTTGAAGTGGTTCGAGATTCGAGATTTCTCCGTGCCGGTTTTCGGTTGGAGCCCTTATCAGGGATGTGGGAGATCTCTTACGGAGATTCTCCCCAAAATGGTGGCTTCTTCTTCTTGTTTGCACTGTCCGATAGATAAGAGACAGAGGAATTGGATCTCGATTCGAGATCTTCGAGTTCCATCGGTCTGATATGCCGCTTTGGCTTGTTTGAGCTGGGTTGTTCTTCCTTTTCAAGCGTTTCTTTCCTTTTGGTCCATGGAAGAACTACGCGATTTTGTTATGAAATCCCCACAGACGGCACCAAATTATTTGCTCAAAAGTTATCGTGTGCTTTATGATTGCAAAACAATACAGATAAATTACGGGAAAATCATAGCAAATCGTAATAATCCATTGGACCAAGCGAAGAACATGAAAACAAGTGCTCAAAATTAAGAGGAGAAACACTAAAAGCATTTATTGATAGTGTGGAGTTGGTCTGCCTCTCCATGGAGAGGTTCAGAGCCTTACAATGGTATTCCTTTTCCCATAATATGGGTATTGTTGTGTGTTATCTCTCTCTCGGGAATAATGGCGAAGAAGCCCCCCCCCCTTTTCTAGGGTTCCCTCTCTTAGTATTTAAGCCCCCCTTTTCTAGGGTTTCCTCTCTTAGTATTTATAGCTGTGAGCGTCATGAGCTGGCAATGAATGGTCATGACCACGTTGGGGCTGCGCCTTCGTGATGGTGGGTGGGCCGTAGCCTTGTTGATCGAAACAAATAAGGGTTAAGTACCGTTAATTCTGAGTGTCCGTACCACTTATTAATCGTGAATCAACTTAAGATGGGATTAACTTCGTTAATTATTGTGGGTTCAGATTCTGAGCCATACAGTTAGTCCCTCCGCTTATCGAGATCGTGCCTTGGCCGAACTCGATGAGTGGACTTCATCGACTATGATTTGAGAAACTCGGATAAGGAGTTCGAATGTCGCTTCGGTCGAGGCCGAATTCCCTTTGGCGACGGCCCTTAGCCTTGCAGAACGTTAGTGTTTTGTTATCGTGTTATCAAGTCGTCGTTTGATCAAGATTGAATGCTTTCTCTTGGCAAAGGCACTTGACCTTTTAACTTAATTCGAGTGAGATCGAGCTGCGTTGCGCTTTGATCCTCACATTTGTTTAGGAGCGTAGCCGTCGACTATGGCAGACGGGCCGTATGTGGCACGGCCGAAAGGAATCGAGGGTACGCTTGGTTCGTTTTGTGGCGACGTCCAGAGTTTCGAAGGCACACAGAAATATCTTTTCAATATTCGTAGGCCGTCATAATCATTTTGACGGCGAAACGCTGGTGGGCGACTGAGAAGTCGCTTCGTGAAGCTTGTCATAATGGCGCACGTTTCGGCCGAACCGAACCGTTTTGCGGTTGGTCATGTAGTTAATGATGGCTATTGGGTTTTGCGAAACCCATTTATGTTGCCTATAAAGGTGGGCTGAGGCATTCACTTCTCATATCTTCATTGTTTATCTGAGAGAGATTCTGAAGAAACTTTTTCATTCTGCTAATTCATCTTCTCCTTTCTTTCCTTGATTGTGATAACCTTTGTCTTGCCCACCGAATTCTATCCCTTTCTCTTTAGTAGATCAAAAATGGCAGGCAGTTCTTCCCACGATTCTCTTCCGATGGATTTTCTGGTCAATTCTCCGGTAGTCGAAGGGCCACCTCCGGTAATAGGAGGTGCAGAACAGACAAAGACCGGAGAAGTCCCGTCGGTTGACGAGGTAGTTCCTCGGCCCGGAGGTCTAGCGATTGATTTCACCGTCGACGGTTGAGAGGACCCGCTGGATAAAGCCCCGTTAATGGGGGAAATTGGGGTGGCCCGATTACGGAAACAGGGGGTCATCCCCACCCATGCAGACATCGTTCTCGCTAGAAGCGAGGAGAGGGTCCATACCGACCGCAGGGGATACTACATTTTATATGCCTATCCCTTCAGGTTGGGGTTTAAGACTCCGCTCCCAATGCTGATGGTGGATTTCTGTCGATATTATGGGGTATGCCCGGGTCAGGTTGCTCCTTCTTTTTACAAGTTTCTTGCCATGTTCATCAAGTACGCGGAATTGGCCCGTAGGGAGGTCACGCTGCAGTATGTGCTTAGTCTCTACGCTCTCCAGAGAGTCCGTGGCACCATGATTCAGGCGTGCCCTCGTGGGTCGAGGGGCCTGGTCATGAGATTGGATGACGAGGTCGACCCTCGCCCTTTCGAGCACTTCTTTTATATCAGGACCAGGCATCTGGTGGCGGATGCTACTGGGTTCCCAGAGGCTTGGAACCATGCACGTAAGTTCTTTAGTGGTTGAATTCCCTTTTCTTCCCCTCTTTATGATTCGTGATCATGAGCGTTAACTCGTGTCATTTTTTGTAGCCGACAGGTCGCCACCGGCCCCATTGCCTTGGGTACGTGTGTGGGTCGAGGCCGTACTCCCCCATATAGCGGGTATACGCACATGGGCATCTTTCTGGGCAAGGCATGGTCGTAGGCCCGCAGCCGGTGAGAATTCGACTTCTACTTTCTCGTTCTGTTTCGTCTCTATTCACTAACTTTGTTTTTCTGTGATCAGGAAGGGCACGCCCCGTCAGGGCTCCTCAGCTGGCCTTTCATAGGCCTGGCACGACCACTCGGCTTATGACAACACCGATGCCATGCCCAGTACCGAGGGCAGCGTCAGTTGAATCTTCAGCAGCTCATTCTCCAGTACGGGCTGCATTTCGGGTCGAGGGGACGTCGGGAGCTGTATGCCCTAGGGCAGAGTCTCCCTTAACTGAGTTAGAGGAGGAGGAGGAGGAGGAGGAGGAGGAGAGGCCGTTGGTAAGGCGGAGGGTTGCGTGCGTGCCGGCTCCCCCTGTTATGATTAACTTGGACTCCCCCCAGCAGATACGGAAAGGAGTGCGGCTACGTTGTCTGGCCTTGATGGTGGACAAACAATGGGGGTTGCCTCGGTTAGCTTAGGCCATGATGATACCGTCGCTTCGGCGACTCGATTGGTGGTTCCAGTTGCTGAGATGGGAGGTAGTTCCTCAGCGGCTGTTATTGTTGGTGAACCAAGCGCTCCTTCGGCGGCTATGGCAGGTGCCTCGACTTCGCGGGCGGCAGGAGGAGGGAGTGATGTTGGAGGAGACGGATACGAGTCCGAGTCCGATTTGGATACTAATGACGTCCGTATGATTCAAGAAGGTCTCACCAACTCAACGGTGTGGGCCGAGGGGCGATCTCGCTTCGTTGAGGTTCCCGCGGAGTCAAACTTATTTCCCCAAGGGAATAGCTTGGTACTGCTATTTGAGGTGCTATGCTCGGAGACCGAGAATGCATCGTTGAGGGATGTCACAGATATCGGACTGATGAATGAAGTGGCCGTGATGGGCCTGAGAGTACGTTACTATGGCCTTAGTTCATTTTTTCCTTGCCTTAGTTTATTCTTTACCGTAATCGCTTTTTTTCTTCGCAGTCTTATCTGCTGGAAGTGGAGAGCATCCTCCGAGCTCGCACCCGCTCGAGGGTCTTTTTGCGGGAGTTGGAGAAGTATCGTCGCTGCCGAGACCGGTGTCGGGAGATGCGCCAGCGCTTGAGGAACAACCCCCGTAGCCGGGCCTTGGTCGAGGACCTGGTGAGGCGGGAGCTTCAGGTGCAGCAGGCACTTGGCAGAACGTGCGCCCTCAAGGAGCGGCTTCGTCATAATGACGAGGAGCTTGAGGTGGGAAGACGGGACGCATCTGAGAGGGAGTGCCAAGATTAGGCCAGGGCAGCAGAGGCCGCTGCGGCATGGAGCGGGAAGGTGACCACATTGGAGGGTGAAGTCGCGGCTTTGAGGAAGCAGGCGGGGACCGCTTCGACGAAGGCCGCAGGGTTGGAGGTGGCGCTTCGTGTTCGTAAGGGGGAGTGGGGGTTGGAGAGAGCTGTTGCGGCCTTTAGACAGGCGGGGCTAGAGGACTGCATTGGGGTCTTTAAGCGGGACGCCCAAGCCATGGAGGATCAGATCGCGGCCTTGGAGGGGGAGAATCAGCGCCTACGGGACCAGGCCGCCCCTTCCAACCAGGCTCGCGAACTTGGGTTTTTGCCGAGGCCCAACGCGATGTATTTAAGAATTTGTGGGAGGCCGGTATCGTGACCGAGGCTGCGTTCGAGGAAGCGCGCCAGAAGGATCATGAGGCCCATACCGACTGTGGCTTTGACGCGATGACGCCAGAGGTTGGCGATGGTGCAGATGATGGCGCGGGTGGCGCCGAGTAGAAAGATTTGTTGTATATTTTTTTGTTTCGCTCGCCGCTTGGCGTTTTAGGTGTTTCTTGTTTTTCTTCTCTTTTTTTTTTATTGACCGGCCTTGGCCGGGGTGTAAGCGAGGATGACCCGTCATTAGCTTTGTAAATATATAAATTTTCTTTTGCGCATGTTCAAGGGGTGGTTTGCTGAGTTTGACTCTGGTAGGCATGTTAATTTCCGGTTATTAGCGGCCTTGCTTCTTCGACTCGGTGTGGGAGAGTCTTAGTCGTTATTTGGTGATAGCGGCGCTTAGACTTAGTC
>MDKF011044072.1:0-19885 GCA_026770625.1 Nicotiana glauca
TGGGTACCGAGGTTGGGTTGAGTATAGCATTTCACCCTCAGTTGGACGGAAAATCTGATTGCACTATTCAAATAAAGGAGGACTTGTTACGGGCTTATGTCATTGGTTTCAGGGATTCATTGGATCAGTTTCTGCCGCTTGTGGCATTTGCCGACCACAACAGCTACCAGTCGAGCATTCAGATGGTCCATATTGGGCTTTGTATGGGAGATGGTGTCGATCTCTAGTGGGTTGGTTTGTGGGGGGTGAGGCTAGGGTATTAGGTACTGACTCGATTCAGGATGCTTTGGACAAGGCTAAATCAATTCATGATTGGTTTCGCACAACATAGTGTAAATAGAAGAGTTACGCTGATGGAAAGGTTAGTGATATTGCTTTCGTGGTTAGGGAGAAGGTTCTGCTCAAGGTTTTGCCCATGAATTGTGTTATGAGGTTCGAGAAGAAGGGCAAGTTGAGTTATAGTTATATTGGTTCTTTTAAGGAACTTCAGAGGATGGGAGAGGTTCTTACAAGTTTATCTTGACATCTAGTTGGCGAGTGTGCATCTAGTATTTCACGCTTCTATGCTCTGGAAGTATGTCAGCAATCAGTCTCATGTTTTGGATTTTAGCATAGTTCAGTTGGATGGTGATTTGACTTATGATGTGGAGCCGATAGCCATTTTGGGTAGACGGGTTAGAAAGTTGAGGTCAAAGGATATAACTTCAGTGATGGTGTAGTGGAGAGGTCAGCCAAGTGAGGAGGCTACTTGGGATATTGAGGGGGAGATGCAGAGTAGATATCCACACCTATTTCAGACTCCAGGTATGTTTATAGGCCGGTTCGAGGATGAACGTTTGTTGAAGAGGGGGAGGACGTAACGAACCAGCCGAACATTATGAGAGTTATTGCCTTGTTCCCCCATTTAGTGCTCATTTTGTGATTTATAGCTGTTATATGACTTGCGCGATAGTCGGTTTGTGTCTGGATAGATTTCGGAATGAATTGAGACACTTAGTCTCAAAGTTTGAAGCTTAAGTTGAAAAGGTTGACCGGATGTTAGCTTATGTGTAGATGACTCTAAAATGGAGATTTGATATTTCGTTAGTTCTGTTGGGTGATACAACACTTACGAGTATGTCCGAGTTGTAATTTGGAGGTCCGTAGTGGAATTAGGCCTGAAATGGTAAAAAATTTGATTTTTGGAATGTTTGACAGAGAGGGGAGTTTTTTGTATCAGAGTCGGAATGGATTTAGGGGAAGTAGAGCAGGTGTGTGTTGTCATTTGTGACTTTTATTTAGGTCAATCGGATGTGATTCGATTGGTTTCAACATCGAATGTAGAAGTTAGAATTCCTTAGTTCTCATTAGGCTTGAAATTTTGGGTGTGATTCATTGAATTTACATTGTTACATGAGATTTTTTTGGCCTCGAGTAGGTCTGTGTTATTTTAGTTGACTTGTTGATATATTCGTATGGGGTCCCAAGTGGCTCGGGTGTGTTTTTGGGATTTTTGGTGTTTGGGAGTTGGTTCCCTGATGATGTTAAAAATTAGGGGATAAATCCGAAACAAGCTGTACCGGAGACTAGGTGGGTATTGGGAGGATAGTAGGGTTAGCAGGACAGGCTGGTGGTGGCTGACCCCTCGTCCAAGCCTGATACATCTCAGCCATCTGTTGTTTCAACTTATACATCTCATCTTTCAGCGCTTGCATGTCTACCTCTTCTATCTCAACGCTTCCTTCTCTATCGGGGCTAGACATGATCACTAGTATTGGTCCCTTTGATCTAGTCTGATAATGGTAATATGCCAGTTCGCTTTAGATAAACTAACTACTTGAATTCTCTGGAGAAGAAACAAACTTGTTAGTTTTTTTAGAGTTTGACATATATTCAATCGCACGTTGGGATACAATGCACCTAGGCAGTTAACCATTTCTATCATGTATTCACTTCAGTTGCATGCGTCATTCCGGCTTTTCACAATTGTGCCCCCTTTTCAACATCTCTCAAATTTTCCCTTATTTTGGCTATTTTCATTTTCCCATTCTTTTCTTTTCTTCTTTTTTTAGTGGTGGTCGAATCTTATGTGGATTGCCTACGTATCATATCCCCGCATGAATCAGACCGTGCGTAGTTCTGGCTAATGTAAAAGGTACGTAGCAAAAATATTTTCCACAAAACAACTGCTTTTACTACGATACATGGAAAAAGTGTACAAACTTCAGAAAGATAACAAAGCAAACTTGAAAAGGATTGACTGACAGACTTACCCAAAAAAAATAGTACAAACTCAACACAAAAATCAAGAATACATCAATGACTCGAAATTCCCTAGGGGCTGCGAGGCATTATTCGGCCTGGCTGCAGGCCTTGGTGCAAGATCACTTTGAAGACTCTCCAGATCGTTCATTATTTGTTTGAAGAATGTTATTACTACCGCAAAAAATGTGGTACGGGTCATGTTTTCGCATACTCGGCATTTTGCCGTAATATAGTGTGCGATGTTGTTGACCTCTTCTCTAATCATGTTCTTTTCCTGCAGCAGCCGTACTATATATTGGTCTCGTGTTTCCAACACTCGAGAGTTGTGAAAGAGTTGGTCTTGGAACTTATGCATTTGTTCCTCCATTCGTGCCATCAAGTCATAGCAGTGTTTCCTATCTGCTTTGAAATCTCTAGCTTGCCTGATCACCTTATCTTCAAGAGTGACTATTCTTTCTCTCAGGATGGTGATAGTCCCCTCGTAATCTCTTTTTATCTGTTGCATATGATGTGCCCGTTGCTTTTCCCCCATTGTCCATCTGGCCCGGATCCTTGTCAAAGTAGCTTTCGATTTTTCCAAGTCCTTTTGACATTCGTGGGCTTTCTTTTCCAAACTATCTATGAGTTTTTCATCAGCCTGACTCCTTTCTGACTTTTTTGCAGTTGTCTTCATCTTTTGAATTTGGGCTTGGAGTGCTTGCTTCTTTTGTACCCATTTAACCCTTTCCTTCTCAAAATCAGCATGTTGTATGTCTATGGCTGCTTCCAGTATTCCCTTGTCTTCCTGTAAAGTGTCAATACGAGATCGGAACTCTCGTGCCACATCCCTTTTAGCATTCCTAACTCTGGAATCTATCTCCTTTTCCCAATAAATTGCATGACGTACGGATCTTTCGGGTCTTTGCTCGGGTATAGCCTGATTGTGAAGCCACTCAAGGTATGCAAGGCTTACTTTCCCTCGTTCACGGTCCACTACCATTTCTTCTATTTCAGAAAATCGACCACCAAACCAGACCATTTGTGCATAAGACTCCTTTGGGGTTTCCTCCCATGTGAATTCCCATACGAATGGACGTATGTCCTCGGTCGGGGGCCTCTTTTGTTCCCTCCCTAGCTGACGCATGACACGTAAGGGTGCGTATTGTTGGAAACTCCTGAAACCCATGAGTATGTATAATGGGCGATGTGTGGACATGTGCATGACCTTAGCGTAAGGGAACCAATAATAGTTCCAAGTGAGTCTTTCTGCATCCGGTGAACCAAGTAATTCCTGCCAGGCCCTCACTCCATTTGGAAGAATACAACTTGCGACCCTGCTTGGATGACAACGAATATAATTCAGCCAGTTTTCATTGAAATTTATCACCATTGGGTGATGATAAAGATGCACTATGAACCACATTTGCAGCAAAATGTTGCATCCCCCGAAGTAATCTCCGCCTTTTTGGCATTGGGTCAAAGCTCGAAAAATGTCTCCCAAAATCATAGGAAGAATGGTATGCTCCTTGCTATTTTGTAAATACGAGACCACCGCCGACAATTGAATTCTGATGCGCCCATCACGCTCTGGAAAGACCATGGTCCCCAGAAATGAAATCATGAATGCAAAGGTTCTCAACTCCCTCCAAGCGTCGTAACTTAGCTGGTTGATGAATTCCGTGCTTGAGAATTTCTCAAATCCTTTCTCTTCCCCAAACCTGCCATAGAGGTATTCCAATGAAACCCAACCTTCATTTAAGCAACCCATTGGGATTCGACGAAGGCATAATTTATTCAAAAAGTTGTTCACACCCACTTTTCTTGGAGCGGCAGGCTTTTTCCTATGAAGGTCTCTCCCCAATCCCGTGAACCCACCTAATTCTTCCAGTGTGGGCATCATTTCACAGTTTTAGAATCTGAAGACATTGTTTGTCCGGTCCCAAAAACCCACCAAAGCCTCAATGAAATCCCTGTTAGGCTCAACCCCTATGATGTTTGTGAGGAACTTGAGGTGTTTAAATACTTGATTTCGTTCCCAGGTAGCAAAACTAGCCCACCAATTATAGAGACTGCTCGGTGACTTATCTCGGATCATGAACATAGGAGGTGTTTCGTCCCTTGCCCTTTTCTGGCCATTTCTTTGTGGAGAACTCATGGTGATCCTAGATAAAATAAGAATAAAAGAGGTTAAGACTCTCAAAAACCATATACAGACTATGACAATTTTTCTTTTTCCTTTTTTATTTTTTTTATTTTTTTATATGAAGAGAAGATCATCATTGTTCTCGCCATTTTATAAAAAATATCCGGTTTTGTCAACACGGCCTTTCAGCACTTGAAGAAGATTTAAAGGCTGTGTTTTGCTAACCGGAAAATATTTTTAAGAAATGACTATAGGTAGCTGTTCTTGCAAAATAGGCCTCCGACACCATTTTGTAGGCGTTTGGCTATTTTACCCAAGAATGGCATTACCTTTACTCATGACAAAAACAATGACATATAGTTACACCTAAATTTATAATTTTTGAAATAGTTGAACTCGATATGGGTTGCCTACATATCCCACATCCGGTGAGAATCATACTTACGTAGTTCAGTTAGCTAAACCAACTATTTTGAAAACAAAACCCTTTTTTTTTCATCTTCCATTTTTCTCAAAAATTTGGCAGAGTTTCGATACTATTTGGACATTGGTTTTTTTTTCTTTTCTTTTTTTTTCAAAACAGGTGATTAATTCTCCTAACCCTCTACACTGCTATTTTTTTTCTTTCAAATTTTCCCAATATTCAAAAGTCAGTCAGTATGCAAGTCCGAAGGGAATAAATGCACAAATAGCAAGTAAGATGCATCAGGATGGTCTTTTGCATTTTAGGTACACCTGTCCTGGACAGATCCAACCCCTATGTTGAATCTCCAAGGTCAAATGCATGTGATGCAGACAAAACGTTCCTACTTGGGATATACATCATGAGGTTTGCTCTTCTTAGGTTCAAATCTTATTGGAGAAAGTATCTAGACTGGCTTACTCGAGAGGACAACTCGAGCCAAGGAGGATCAGTATATCGGTAGCATTGCTTTCCGACTTAACTGGTGGTGCTCCTCGCCTAAAACATGTGTGACTAGAATCCTTCACCGGGTGCCAAGCACCTCGGCTATCTCAAAGAAAGCGTACTATGTCAAGCAAATGCCCAATTTTAATTTCAAGAAGAGTCAGAATGGGTGCGTGAGAAGATAGTTTATATACACAGTTCAAAAATTATGAAAGTGGTAAAAATTAACATCAAATAAAATAGTTATTCCAACATTTAGCACATTTAAGCAAAAACATCAAATAAAAATTAGATGATAAACAAGCCAAATACAACAATTATTCCAAGCTCGAATTCTTCAACCATGAACCAGTGGTTTTGGTTTACTGTCCCCAGCAGAGTCGCCCGAGCTGTCACACCTCCTTTTTACCTACACCCGCATAAGGGTGTAAAGGAGTTTTTTCGGTTAAAGGACAATCGAAATGGGATTCATTTATTAAGAGGTTCAGAGTAGCCACTTGGGAGATTTATGGTGTCCCAAGTCACCGGTTGAATCCAGAATCGAGGAAAAGAATGACTCTGTTTAAGAGTTCGTGAACCAGAAATCTGAGTAAGGAATTCTGTTAACCCGGGAGAAGGTGTCAGGCATTCCCGGGTTCCGTGGTTCTAGCACGGTCGCTCAACTGTCATATTTGACTTATTTATCTGATTTTACAACATGTTTTAACCTATGTGCTTTTAAAGAGAATTGCAACGTCGTGAAAATACGTCTCGAACCACGTCACATAAATGCACCTGTGGTTTTTGACACATTTTCACTTCGTTGGGATTTGGATTTGGGTCACATAAATGTGCACCCGAGTTTAGGAAGGTAATATTATTAGATGATGGGTCTAAAGCAATTAGCGTGTTATTAACTTTGCGGGAGGCCGTGAAATTCACTAAACGGCACGTCCCAAGTTCTAAGTATAAGCAATTAAAGAGGGCCACGAAATTTATGCATTTTATTTGTCTCGGCTCACCTCATTTATTTAATGATATCCTAAAGCAAACTATCTATTGAATTTATCTCTAAAAGGGCCTAATTAATTAGTATTGTTTAAGAATTACTATATTTTGGGTCCATGACTTTCATACAATTCAAAACCTCAGCACTTTGGGCCTTAAAGATTAGCCCAGAATGGGAAAAATAATGTCAGCTTTGTGAGGAGCTGCTTGCATTGGGCCCTTAGGAACACTAATTAAGGCCCAAATCCCATTTAAATAAGGGGCTACTAGGTTTTGGCCCATATCACCAACCAAATCATAGAACTACACGCCGTATAATAGACTATTAAAGCAGTAAAATCTATAACAGAGATCAGGCATCAACTGCATTTCAATTTCAACTGGAGAAGTTACATCAGATCAGTCTCAAAGCGTGTACCTGGAAGTAGAATAAAATGTAAGAGAAGAGAGGAATCAGAAGCAGTAAGCAACGATCAGCAGCGAGATCAACAACAACACAGCTCACAAGAACAACCAGAAATCCAAGGAGGAAGAATAAGATGCAATTAACTTCCAAAAGAGCTTCGAACAATCAAATATACCAGCTGGATTTGAAAATCAGCTTGAAAACCAATAGGGTTGAACAAAACAGACTGGAGGAGCTTTTACACTGTATTTTTTTTTTAATGATTTTCAAGATTTTGGGTTTAAGATCTAATGATTTGTATCTAGACTATCTATTCCTATAGAATTTTTGCAGTTTTCAGTAGTTTTTCATTTGAACTTCCTCTTATTTTTCCCTCTATAGGATTTGAGAATTTTGAATTTCTAATTTCAGATATGTAAAGACTTATAGAACACTTTTTTTTTTGGGAAATGTTCAGATTGCTCAAACTTTCAGACTGAATCTCTATGTATTTCTGTATGAGTGTCCAGCCGCCCCGTCTATTAAAATCTGTCCCTGTTTCATACCCAAAACTTAAACCTTTTCCAGCTCTTAAGAGCACTTAACACCTGCAATTTCAGCTTTTTTAAAATAAAAAATATTTCACCCATCATTCTCTGATTTTCCAACATGTTTATTCCCTTTGTACATGCACCCTCTAACCCTTTTCATTGCCCATACTTGTTTCTGACTTCCAGCTCATTAGAAGTACTTAAACGAGTGTAATTTCTACTACCCATACTCTTTTTTATTTTTTAATAAAGCTTAACTAACTCCATATTTTCTATTTAAAAATGATGCACCACTAGCATCTATTAGCAGCCCTTATTCCATTATTTCTAACCTATCCTCTATACCTCTATTTCTTAATTCATATTTCTGACAGTTTTGAATGTGATACAACATAAACCAGCAGTTATCTAAATCAGAAACAAAAGGCGACCAAAACAAAGGGTATCAATTTCTGATCCTAGAAGCTTTACCAATACAGTGTCAAAAATATTTCTCATACAAACAATTCAGAACTGAAATTGACGTGAAACAATCAAGGACTGACTCTTTTAAAATTCAAACTTTGAAACAATTAATCACCAAACGACTATACTAGTTATTGTTCTAATAACCAAATCAGAAGTTTAAACAGAATTGCAAACAAATTTTCCATAACAGACTTAATTTAACCAGAAATTAAACGAACTAAAAATATTGAGAAACACAATTCACAAAACAACAAGATCAAGAATAATGAAAGAAAAGAAAAAGAGAAAAAAAATGAAACGGAATTGCCTACACTGGCCAAACTTCGAAATTCTTTCTTCGAATTCTTGATTTTGACAACATGGGGTCTTGATCATGTGTTTTCGAATGAAAACACTTGGTCAAGATCCACCGTGGTCTCAATCGCCAATGAACCCATCGATTTCAAGTCGGGGCTCAAACTCAGATTTGATATTTGAGAGTTTCTAGTATCATTTGAGGAAAAATAATGATGGATTATGCATTAGGATGTTAAGGAGGTTGTGTGGTGTGATTTTGGGGTTGAGGGAGGTGGCGTCGCCACTGGAGAGTCTTGTGGCGGCGCTAGGGTTTGGACCTACAAATGGATATTCGAGAGTCTGTGCTGGGATTCGAAGAAAATTGTGGGTGGATCAGGGATGAGGAGGTCATGGTGAATCGATGGTATAAAACTGGGAGGGATTGGAGGTTGTCCGCTGCCGTGAGCGATTTTCGGTAGGCGACGGATGGTGGTGTGCGGTGGTGAAATTCAGGGCTGTCTCTGAGAGGTGAGAGACAAAATGGGGGTTCTGATTTGGGGGTTAGGGGGTTGAAGGCTTTAGGTAATATTAAAATTAGGGAATTAATTAGAACCGTTGGATAATGGAAATCCAATGGCTGTGATTAATTCCTTAATAAAATGGGGTCGTTTGCTTTCAGGGTGGGGCTGGATCGGTTCAGGATAAACATGTCGGGGCAGGTTAGCCGGATACAGGGGTAGTCTTTGGACCGTTGGATATGGATGGTTGAACGGTTGAGATCTTTTGGTCTTGAAATGACGTAGTTTCACTATCATACTACGTCGTTTCCCTAGCCTGGGTGAAGGGTTTCTTAGATCGGGTTTTAGGAGTGGGTTTGGGTTGGTTTGGCCGAGTAATTGGGTAATTTTGTTTGGGCTTCAAGGTTTTGGCCCAAACTGGGTCGTCTTTATTTTGTTTATTTTGTTTTCAATTTTCTATCTTATTAAAATAAAAATACAAACGTAAATTTAACCTTGACCAAATTATCCTAGAAATATTACTCAACTCTAAGTAGTAATTATCACAAATAATTAAATATCAAATTAAAAGAAAAATCACAAGATTTAACACAAAACACTAGGATGCAAACTACGCAATTTTTGTAAATCTTTTCATTTTTGCAAAACAAACACTTGCGTAATTAATCTAAAAATGTGAAATCGAATCATACATGCAAAACAATGCAACACATTTTTATACTAATTTTTTATTTAATAATTAAATAATATGCAAAGGCACAGACAAATGCAGATAATGACAAAAAATATCACGAAAATTCACCTAATTGCACACAATAAAAACGGACAATTTTTTTTGTTTGATTTTGTGGGAGTAATTCATGTGAGCAAAAATCACGTGCTCACACCCTCAAAATTCCAAAGTTGAATCTCGCCAGTCACCGCGCACAGTGTTTAGAGGCACGAGCCCAGTAAACTAGGGCAGAATTTTGAGGAGGACCCTCAAAATTCCAAAGCAAAAGAGGTTGCAATGTCTTGAACCATGTCGTAGTCGTCGGTTCATCTAAAATCGCCTGTTATTATGTATTTACAGCATATTTTTAAAATTATATTACAAAACTATGCATGAGTACTATCAGAACAGCTTTGCCAGCAATGCTACCCCAATGAAAGCAAGAGCCGAGTAGGATGAGCGCAGTCCACGGGAAGACGAACTAACCTTCCCTCTTGACAAAACTCACAATCGTTTTTTTAATGCAACCACCCCGAAACATAGAATCATCGGATACGATTACAAACTTACACTTTTCAGGAATACAATTCTCAGGATCGTCACCCATTTTTTGAGCGCTATTCACACGCAACATCCCCAGCAACCACAAGGACGATTAACTGTCAGCTATCACCTCTCAGCTAAGAGATTTTGTTACTCTTCACCTTTATTTATTGCATTGCATAAGGCTACCTTTCTTCCTTCTGAGACTTAACACTGTCTCCATCCTGCATTTTCTTGCATTACATAAGGCTACCTTTCTGCCTTCCAAGACTAAGCACTGTCTCTATCCTGCATTTTCTTGCATTGTATAAGGCTACCTTTCTTCCTTCCGAGACTAAGCACTGTCTCCATCCTGCATTTTCTTGTATTGCATAAGGCTACCCTTCTGCATTCCGAGACTAAGCGCTGTCTCCATCCTGCATGGCTGAAATATCGCCACCTCTATTTGCATCGGCTAAAATACCACTACCTTCATTTAAGTCTTGCATGGCTGAAACTCGTAAATTTTTGTTTAAATCCCTCGTACCGACTGAAATAGCACCATTTATATTCATCCTTCTTTATCGGCAGAAATATCGCCAACTTTATTTAATTCTCGGTATCGGCTTAAATTTTTGTTGGCTGAAATATCACCATTTATATTTTTCTACATCGGCTGAAACATCGCCAGCTTTATTTAAGTTTCTATCGGCTGAAATATCACCATTTGAATTTTTTACATCGGTTGAAACATCGCAAGCTTTATTTAAATTTCTGTCGGCTGAAATATCACCATTTAGATTTATCCTTCACATCGGCTGAAATACCGCAAAATCTTGCATTTTATGGGCTGAAATACCGCCAAACCATCCAAGGGCGTCATCGTTCGGAGGCACCATCTTCATAGCCCGAGAACACCATGTTATGGCCCGAGGACCCCGCTTTATATTCTGCACATCATTATTCAAAGGGATTATCGTTCGGAGGCACCATCATCTTAGCCCGAGAACATCATTTCATAGCCTGCAAATCCTTTATTACACACTTCATGACCTAGGACGCCATGGTTTGAGGACTTCATTCTAACCGTACAAAGACAATATTCATAGTCCAATAGGAACTTGCATCACGTTTAAATTCTGCACGATATGTTTGTATTACTCAATTTTGGGTACATCAGCTGGCAACAACCATTACAGTAGTAGCGATCTCCCTCCAGTTCTCACAGCCCATCAGTCCCTGATTGCCCTTCTCAACCTAAGTATTGCGCCCGTCTTTTCGAAAACCTCCATCGGCAAATTCTGTCGATGCATCCCGAACTACATATGACCTGATTCCTGTAAAACCAGGGCTATGTAGGCAGCTCAGAAAGCAGAACTCGGTCAAAAGCTTTGCGAATCGCCTCTTTCGATCAAAATTGGTCATCATATCTTTACCCGACAACTCTTTCATCCTTCCCGGGTAAAGAGGGGCAGCTATTGATATCCAATTTTTTCCTATGTTTTTATGTATATTAAAATACTTTCAAAATAACATGTATAAGAATATATAAGCATACCCCAAGTGTTCGAATATTTTTCCCATTTTTAAGTATTTAAAAAAAAATAATTTACTATCTATTTTAGCAGTACAAATCTAATAATTATTTCCAATATCATCATTTTGTTGACTAACTTATTTATTCTCATATTTACACCAAAATATAATTAAGGAGATTTTTGCATATTTTTACGAATTTATTTGGTATTTGAAAACTACATTTGCATATAATTGCAATTATAGCCTATTTTACGATTAATAGTATTTTAGAGCTATAAAAATAAGTCCCTGCATATTTTAATTAATACCTATGTATTGTTAATTGGTTAAGTGTTTTTAATGTACTTTAAAAATTATTTTTTACTATTTTTATAAAATCAAACAAGGAAAAAATGGCTATTTAAAAGGTAGCCCCAATTATTTCGATTATGGCCTAAAATTAACCACTAATTAAACCCAATCTTAGGCCCAATTACCCTGATCTAGTCCTCATGCAAACCGACCCAAACCCATTTCCCACACACCCTCTCTAATCTCAACCGTTGATCGCCGAGATCAACGGTCCACGTTTCCCTTTCCTTTTTTAATTCCCCAATCACCCCCCAACCCTAATCATTTCACACCTGCAGCCGCCCTTGAACCCCCCATCTCCCAATTATCTCTCAACCTCTCCCAGAACCCTAGCCTCCCCTAACCTGTTCTACCATGTTTTCATCGGCGTCCATGGCTTCTCAGGCCATGGATGGCCTATACCAACCTCCTATGGCTCCTGCATGCTTGTTTGTTCGAAGGATCAAGGCAAGACCTCGAGGATCTTCACCCAGGACTTTACTGATTCAAATATTCCGGCCATCTCCGGCCTTGCTCCGATGGATATTGGTCTTTTGAGCCTATTTATGACATTATCCGCATAGATCGGGTGTTTTCGAAGCCTTTCTCATCTATAGGGTTCATCTGGAACCCTAAATATCGAGAATCTCTCCGATTATTTTAGATCTGTTACATGTTCGCACTGTTGCTTAAGTTTCTTAAACCTTTTGTCCTATTCTCTTTCAAAAAAGCGCTTCTTTTTTATTAGGGTCTCTGGAAAGTTCTTAAAATGTTTCTTCTTCTTCTTCTTTTCTTTTTCGTGGTGTGAATCAATCCCTTCTATTTTCTTACTGACTCTCTTCTGTCTCACATGTTTTTCGTGTGTTCTTATATTTGCCTTGTTATGAAACTTTTCTATTATGCTCTTACTGGTTTTTCACCATGCTCTCACATGCCTATGTTATGTGTTCCTCTACTATATTTTCCTATTGAGTTTTGATCCTTTGTTTGCTTTTATCGGACTTTGCCTGGATCCTTTCTACATGTGTTTCATCGACTGTTTCTTTAAGTTTACACTACCTTAATTCATTTAATTTTCAAGCTTTCTTGAAACTTGTTTCCTATACTGGTTCCTATGTTTTACTTGCTATTGTGCTTGTATGCTTCTCATGAGACTCTGAAAAGGTATCTGAGCTTATCTCAATAGTTTGCCTCTTCATCTGTGTATCATATTCGAGTTTAAAAACCCTAGGATTTGGGGGTTCTCTTTGGATAATTTGGTTTTATGTTTGGACAAGTGTTATACTTTGAAACCTTGAAGTCTCAGACTCACTTCGAGTTTATGAATTGAATTTGAACTTTTTATGCATTTGTGATTTTGAAACACTCTTGTTTGACATGTCTATTTGTTTTATATGGGAGCTTCTCTTTCAAAGGGTTTTCCAATTGTTAATAGATTCTGAATTCCTTTAATGTTGCTTATTTGATTGTTACTGATTTTTCCCTAAATTAAAACTTTCCTTTTACCTCTTTTCTGACTTGAGCAAGGCTTTTCAATAGGATTTTTTACTGGTTATTTTACTGATTCCTTTTCCTAGTTTTACAAATCAAGTACCACTATGTATTTATCCTTATTTGTCTACCTGGCACGAGGTATTTACTTGATTTCCTTCTTTAAAATTTTTTTGCCCATTACCGTTTGAATCTGGACGCCTTAATTAAAGGAAGTTTATAGGCTGATTGATTTTAATTGGTACATAGTTCGTTAATGACTACCAAGCTATGATTCTTGCCTTATTTGCTACACTTATTTTCAATTATACCCTGTTCTTTCATTAACATGGACACGATTTTTAATCATCTCTTCTAAAAACTTACACTCTTGATTCTTGATTGCAACTTGGCTTCCCTAAAACTACTGCTTCTCCCTACTTCCTTGTCTCTTTCAGAAAACTGGTATGCCCTTTCATTTAAACTTTCGCCTAATCCCTGTATGTTTATTTTATAGTTTCATTCATTTGTGGGGTTTGATGTTCATGCTTCGTAGCTTATGCTAAGTATTTTTCTTTCCTTTTTTCCGCTCTCATATGAATCCCTACCCCTAACCCCCCTTTAAGTGTTGAGTTGAAACCTTGGCCTGATAGTATCCCAATTACTGGCCAGGCCATAGTTTGACCTTCAATAGGTCCTGAACTCTCCAATGTTTGGCTAGTGGGCTGGTCATGGGTGTGCTAGTATTTTATGTTGTTGGGCATGACTACCAGCCTGCCTTGGCATCCTTTAAATCCCTCTATTGCACTTACACTTGTTCCTAGACTCTAAGTTCTGCCCCCCTCCAATGAGCCTTGCCTTTGGACCTTGAGTTCACTTTGAACTTGGACATTGGAGGGCTGACCCTTCCATACTGCACTTTAATTCAGTTCTGCAATGATATCTGGGTGTGAGCATTGCCTGGAGTTCTCGAAACTCCTTGGAACTTTGACACATTCCGGACAAAAGAAAGGCTTTGGAACCTGATCCCGGCTGTTTGCTTATATCATATTGTTAGGCCTTGGGTTTGAATTAGGTTCCTTGGATGCAGCTTAAGGGTTCTAATGTTATTTTATTTCCTATTTTGACTCAATTTGGTCTGTAATAAATTTTGTAATAACTTATTGGGTTTTTGTAAAAAAAGGGGAGGGTTATCTATGTATTCATGAGCGTAGATATCCTGCCTATAGAGTTTTCTTTGAATTTCTGCAATTTCATGTGTTGATATCCTACCTATAGGAATTTTTCTTCAAATTTCTGCAATTTCATATATAGAAATCATGCTCATATGAACTCTGCATATCATATAGAAACCATGCTCATAGGAATTCTGCTCTTTCATGTATAGAAATCCTGCTTATAGTAACTTTGCATATCATATAAACATCCAGCACATAAGGACTTTACATGTAGAGACCATGTCTTTATTCTACATTTTGCATCCAGCATTAGGCAAACAGTTATAGGTCGAATAATAAACAAGTGCATCCTAGATACCATGCTTGTAGGATTTCTCCTGCTACGCTTGATAAAAATGTTTAAATTAACAATGCTAGAAAGCGTGCCTATAGGAACTATCAATCAAATCTAAATCACTCATTTTAAGATTAGCACGTCGGTAGTTACCAACTACAGAACTCACACCATTCTGATTAAAACTGGAAACCATCTATAGTCAGTTTCTTCTTTATTCCTAAAACCAGTAGATGCCATGCCTATAGGTCATCACGTAGGCAAACAAGTAGGTAGTTAATTAATTGCACCAGTCTTCGATAAGTTGCAGCCAGGCGAGCCTAATGCAAACCTCTTGCCTGGAAATATGTAATGAACTGGCCTGGCTAACGTTAAGCATAATTTGGACCTAATTAGTACATGTAAGACATGCTTAACTACATGATTTCTATGATTAAATGACGTTTATCTGAGCCTTGATTGTTTTTATATCCCATAACTGTTTCATGTGTTTTGCCTGAAACCTTAGTATTTTAACCTTTTTAAACCTCTGAAAAGCCAAGCTTCCTCCCTTTAGGATTAGTAGTCCTAAAAGCCTCCAGGACTAATAGGTGAGATGGGTATAGCATGTTGTAGGTTACGACACCATTTTGCACTTAATAACTTAACGCGGTGGGAAGGGTAGACATTGATTTGATTATCACACGATAACACTACGCGTATGATTGGTTACTGATGTTGTGTGGATGATCCATGTGTTTTATAAACCTTGGACCCCTTTCCTTATGTAACTTTATTTAATATCAATAAAATTTTGTCTTTTCAACTATCCAAAACTCCTATTTAATTTTACTGCATTATTCCTTTTCTTCTAAATTTCTCTATTTGTTTAGTCAATGTCTTGATCAATTTTCTGCATTTAGACCTTCCTTCAAACAAATTGTAGATCATCTAGACCTTGATTCCAACATACTTGTCACGTATCTATTTGTAACCCTTATGTGTGAAATTAGTTTTGTACCTATTTGCATTATAGTCACAACATATCATGGCGGGGAACCACACTAGTGGATCGTGAGTGGTGCATAACACCTTCCCCTCGAGATAATTTCTAGCCCTTACCCAAACTCTTGTTTTCAAACTCAAAAACCTTAATTTCCTAATGCACTTAATCATTAGGTGGCGAATCTTCAATTCCAAAAACCCAATTCCCAAACGGGAATAGAGTTTTCTTCCCAAATGTCGTAAACCCGATTTCGTGAGAAAAAGGGGGCGTCGATAGGCCCGAGGCCAATTTAACGTTTGTCATTCCCTTACTTGTTCTTCACTACTTGGCTCAATATTGCCCGTTATCCCATTCCCGACTGCACTCGGTAGCTTGAGCTCAGCTCGAACCTTGGCCCCGAGGTCCCTGTCGACCGGCTTGGTATTCGGGCAACAAGCCCCTTCAGTTTGATTACTGTCTCGTTTTAGCTCGCATTTCACCATTATACTTCACGTTCTTAGCATCAACTACTCAAACAACTAGCTCAGGAATAGATCACGTATTTTTAGAGTCATATTTACAAATTTAATTATTGTTACCATTTTCACAGTAAATAATTTGGCATCCACTGCAAGGGTACAAATAATAGTGACTATTTTCTTGCTAGTTTCGTCACACCTTGCACACTTTTTCTTGCCCAAGATCTTCTGATTTTAGGTTAATGTCCGACTCGGTAAGCAAAATCGAGAATGACAACCCCGAAAATCACAACGAAAGCAGTATGGCTGCTCTAGAGGGTGTCATGACAACACATTTCGATCGATTCAAGCGGATGCAGGCTTGCAAGGCGCACAACAGGTCATTGAAGCCTCGTGTACCAATGATAGCATATAGCGTCTTGACCAACACGAAGCTCAAGAAACCCTGGCACGGGTAGAACAGGAAGTTAGTCTTCATGTTATTTTTGAAATGTTGCAGGCATGTCAGTTGTCTATCGCTCGACTGCAAAGTCGTCTGGAGAATCCCAAAGCAGTAGCACCGTAAACATCTCCTTACGTTGGGCTAGTACCCGAGAGATCAAGTAACGTCAGATCAGTAATCGACCCCGCCATAGTCAGGATGCTTGGGAATCTCTTCGAAAGGATTGAATCAGGTTCGTGGAAGCTCTTACAATAACCGTCTCGCGAGGAAACGTTCCCGGAGCTCGCTTCATAGAAATATGGAATGCCAAAACTCCCTAGGTACGACGGGAACTCGGATCCCTATGGGCGCACCACCACTTGCGCGTGCCCATTTACAGGAAGCAAATTCCAAGATGATGAGTTCGAGCCCGTCTCGTTGAGGATGTTTTAAGAAACGATATCGAAAGAAACTATGCCCTAGTGCCACTTCTTGGTACTTAAACTCACGGACTCACTTACCATACCAAGAATGGTCCTCCACGAAAGCATGTTGCGGTACCATCAGAGCAATACCGAGAGGACCCGATACAGCTAAGACGGAACAAAGAAATGGTAAAATGCTACGAGAAGCTGCACCCCATTCCCTGATGGGACGAATGAGATTGCTCCCGATTTTTGATGATCGACCGACACAGCCGTTCACCCGAAGTCTAAAAAAGCATGCCCAATGACTACAAGACATTTCAAGCGAAGCTTAATCAGATGCCCAGCCGAGGTCTGGTCAGACGCAAACACCTGGCACCCGCCCCAAATCGGGGCCATGGAGAACCATCCGAGAACCTCCTCGGGTTTGATATATCCAAGCAGACTCCTGACAAATAAGCTGATTTTAAACGGATAGAGGTATCATTCGTGTGCTGCGAATGGAATGAACGACCGGAGATGTAACCTACCTCGCAACAATAGGGAAATAGCCCGATGATAACACTTCGAGGAACCTCTAATTGAACCAAATTCAACAAGGCACAGCTGGCAGGGAAACCCCGCCTAGCCGAGTACGATTTGCGCATTGCTATACCAAACATCGTGATAACCATAAGCGAAACTAGGAACACCAGGCGGATCAGACCTATTCGGCCAAAACCACTTCAAGAGAACTATGGCCCGATGCAGGAACAATAGGGCGCGTGCGGTCACCGGCTCAAAAGAACGACAACTATGTTATTCAATAGAGGTCGCCACCAAGTATCATCGAGCGGTCAGGCTCGAATCTAGCTGCCAGAGAGGAATGATATAGGGAAAAATGAAGTTGATAAGCCATAGCATATTGCCACGGCAGTAAAGGGGTAGCGGCACCTTTCAAAGATCCGTAAAATGCATAGTGAAAGTGCTCATCACCGGGAAAAAACGGGTCCAGGGAATATTCCCAAAAGACACCCTTGCATCCAAGGAAAGGGAAGCCAAGACTTCGCCTCTGCCTTGTATTAACGCGTTAGCAACCCCCTCCCTCATTTAATCTATTTTAAGTAAAGGATGTGTTCATGAGTACAGGTGGTTCGATCAACTATACCGATGGTGTTAGGCTAAAGACAATAGGGCTGTTCGGACTAATGAACCAAATCACTCCCGCACCTCGAATCTATGATGGATTCCAGAGCCGACTGCCACAATAATCAGGAAGGCCTCACCCTTTATACAGCCCTCTTGAGCTCGGGCTGGAACACCGAGCCCACAAACACACGGATGTTTCATTCAGATGACAACAGACACACCGCCCGGAGGCAACTTTGACCCAACTCCGCCAAACGGATGAAACCCTACAACAAAGGTGGACTAAAATATTTGAAAAGGAGCTACACGCGACAAGAGGAAATCCTTCGCCATGTGACCCATTGCCGGCATCAATGCCTCCGCCCTCGAAGCGATCAATGGGTAAGAAAAACCACATCTTCGGCCAAGCCTAGTTTAACATAGCAGAAGGTTGTATCAGGGATAAAAAATGGCTACGGCCAAACGCATATGACTACGGTTAAAATGACTAATACAGCCAAAATAACGCGACACAGAGACTCCCATCTATTGCTAAAAATTAGAGGCCACAAATTCGAATATACTTCAGAAAGAATCGATTAAAACATGCTTCCTTCAACATTCAAAAATGACCTCCGACCACGTCGACTCCAAATTGCAAAAGCATCCATCTACTTGACCTACGAGCTATAAACCTTATGAGGTGCTCTAAACATTGCCGATAACGACTTGAAATTGAGGTTCCCTCAAAAATACTCTAAAATACCTTAACAAGCAAAAATAAAGCCTACAAAAATGCCCACGGGCAAAAAACAGCATAGGAGCTATTATCGCCATCTAGGCAAGCCTACGGGCCTCATATTGAATGGTCTCTACGACCAAACAACATAAGAGCAATTATCGGCGATTTGATAATTGATAACTTGAGGATTAAAATAAGCTCGAATCGTAGCCCGATTTGGAGATCGGATCCTAAATAGTTAACTATGCAAGCCTACGGGCAACATACTAAAAGGTCTCGACGACCAGATGGCATAAGTGCCACCGTCGCAGGCTAGAAACTTAAGGAAATTTAAGGGTCGACTACAGCTCGAATCGTGACGCGACTCGAATACATGACCAGAACATTATAATATACCTAAGGGCACGGCATAAATGCCACTATCGCCGGCTAGAAAATTAGAGAAACTTAAGGGTCGATTACAGCTTGAATCACGACGTGACTCGAATACATGACCTGAAATAGTTAAACTGTAATATGCTTAAGGGCACGACTCAAATGATGTCGTCACCAGCCGATTAAATCTCCAGTCCACACGCCTACGAGGTCACTTCAATCCAAAGCACAAGGAGCCATTACCGTCCACCCATGCTGGCAGGAAAGAGGTTGAGGGTCAATTGAGGCACGAGTCATAATGCGGCTTGGAGACTGGACTCAAAAAATGGTTGGATTGGCAAATGGACGAGGGAAAGAGATAAAAACAAATACAACTTACCCGCACGGGCTCAAGCCGGAGACCGACTCAGAGACTAAACCTAAACATCCAGGCCAAGCACGGAGTCCCCGCCACCAGCTCACATCAAACATCATGCTTAGAAGCCCCCAGACTTATTTCGGACCTATGAGGATCTCGCCAAACACCAATACTAGCCTACCCAATTGAAAGAAATAACAGGAAAAGGTGCAAAAGAAATAAATCTTCAAGCTTCTTCTTATATATTACATACGCGAAAAAGTGCATTCTCCATCTACAGGCATGCCCTACATATATCAGAGATAAAGCAACAAAATAGAAATGTCGAGAGCGACAAAATGATAAAGTCTACACTCTACCCTAAAGGGCTACATCTTGTCAAAATTCTCCCTCTCTGACATCAACAAGAAGTGACAGAGCATCACGCTCGTCCACCCTTGCTCGAGCCAATTCATCCAAGAGAACGAAGCC
>MU733191.1:6025-21557 GCA_026770625.1 Nicotiana glauca
AAAGTCAACGAGAGTAATAAATAAAACATGGCATGGAATGTCCCTTCGTACATTAATAATCAAAGATGGCACAGAATGTTCCTTCGTGCAATAATAATCAAAACATGGAACGGAATGTTCCTTAGTGCATAAATAATCAAACATGGCACGGAATGTTCCTTCGTGCATTAATAATCAAGGCAAGGCACGGAATGTTCCTTCGTGCATTAATAATCAAAACATGGCACGAATGTTCCTTCATGGATTAATAATCAAAACATGGCACGGAATGTTCCTTCGTGCATAAATAATCAAACATGGCACGGAATGTTCCTCCGTGCATTAATAATCAAGGCATGGCACGAAATGTTCCTTCGTGCATTAATAATCAAAACATGGCACAGAATGTTCCTTCGTGCATTAATAATCAAAACATGGCACAGAATGTTCCTTCGTGCATTAATAATCAAAACATGACACGAAATGTTCCTTTTGTGCATTAATAATTAAAACATGGCACGGAATGTTCCTTCGTGCATTAATAATCAAAACATGGCACAGAATATTCCTTCGCGCATTAATAATCAATACAATCGTGCACGGCATCACCCATCGTGCTTTATCACTCAACCTCACCTAAACAGCAATTACAAACAATGGGGGCAAAGGGATAGACAAAAGTAATAGAGATCCCGGAAAGGGAAAACACAAGTAAACAGTCAAATCCCGGCAAGGGAATAATAACAATAACTTTCACATCCCGGCGAGGGAGATAATCAAAGTACGTAAACAGCCCAGCAAGGGAATAATCACATCTCTTTCTCTTTCTTTCATTTCTTACTCAATAGTTACTTATCATTCGAGCCAACGCTCCAAAGAGTTTACAAGTCATAAATTTCTTTCTCATACTCTTCACATTATATAGAGTTCACCAATTTAACAAGGAAGAGTCACAACAAAACCAGAATAAGCACAATAAGGACTCACGGTCATGCTAGACACCGGTGTATAGATACTCGTCACCATGCCTATACACCGTACTCAACATTTAGCAATTAGCAAATAATATTATAATCATATTCCCTCAAGCCAAAGTTAGATCAAACACTTACCTCAAATGCTCCTAAAATCCACACAAGCCTCTAGTATAGCTTTACCCCTCGAATTCACCACAAAATCGCTCGAATCTAATCACAAATTACTTGAATGTATCAACAAATGCTAATTGAATCAACTTGAATGCATGAAAATGAATTTTCCAAAGTTTTACTCAAAAATCCCCAAAACGCCTCCGGGCCCACGTGGTCAAAACTAGAGGTTCAAACCAAAACCCGGTTACCCATTCCCCCAAGAGTTCATATCTATGATTTGTTTTGAAATCAGACCTCAAATTGAGGTCCAAATCCCCAATCTTAAGAAAAACTAGGTTCTACCCAAAATCCCCATTTTCACCCACTAAAAACCTTGATTTTATGATGAAAACATGATAAATGATGTTAAAAATTGAAGAAATTAAGTGAAAATCAACTTACAATTGTTTTGGAATGAGGTTTGCTCTTGAAAAATCGCCTATGGTGTTTTAGTTTTGGAGGAATGTGAAAAATGAAGCTTAAAATCGTCTAAGTATGAAAAATGCAGGTTTCTGATATGGGAATTGCGAACTGGGGTTCGCAATTGAGAACCCCAAACAAAATGTGGGAATTGAGAACTATGCTTCGCATTTGCGAAGCCAGGCCATGAACGAGACCTTCGCATTTGCGAACATGGTCTCGCATTTGCGAGCCCCTCACGTCGCAATTGCGATGGGAAACTTCGCAATTGCGAAACTAGGCAGGCCTGGGGACTTTCGCATTTGCGGGCCAAACCATCGCATTTGCGATATTGCCCGACTTTCACAGACTTCGCAATTGCGAAGCAATGCTTTCATTTGCGAGTCCTCCCTTCGCATTTGCGAAGATCACAGAAGCCAGCATACTAGATTTTCAAAAAAATGGAAAATGCAATCCAATGCCTATCCTAAACTCACCCGAGCCCTCGGGGCTCCAAACCAAATTAGCACACAACCTCAAAAACATCCTACGGACTTACTCGTATAATCAAATCGCCAAAATAACATCATATACATGGAATCAAACCCCAAAATCATCATTTTTCATTATAACTTCATAAACTTCAAACTTTAGATATTTAGGTCTGAAACACGTCAAATGACGTCCGATTTAGACCAAACTTTACAGAAAGCGCTTAACACCTATTTAAGACTTGTACCGGGTGTCAGAACCAAAATACGAGCCCAATACCACAGTCTTTTAATCAATTGTCATTTTCTTTTTCCTTAATAATTTTAGAAAAAAATTTTACAAAAAAATTCTTTTCCCGGGCTCTAGACCTCAGAATTTGACTCCGGGCACATGCCCGAGTTCCATATTTTTCTACGGACCTTCCTGGACCATCCAATCTCGGGTCCGAGTCCGTTTACCCAAAATGTTTACCAAAGTCAACTTTAATCATATTAATATCAAAATTCATCATTTTTCACACAGAATTCATATTTAAGCCTTCTGGCTATACGGCCGGACTATGCACACAAGTCGAGGCAAGTAAAAGTGAGGTTTTCAAGGCCTTGGAAGCATGAAAAAAAGAGAAATCCGATGATGACCCTTTGGTTCGTCACATTCTCCACCTCTAAAACAACCGTTCGTCCTCGAACGGACAAAATAAAGAAGTACCTGAGTCAGGAAATAGATGAGGATAGCGGCTCCGCATATCAGACTCGGAATCCCAGGTCGATGCCTCAAGAGGATGACCTATCCACTGGACACGCACTGAAGGAAAAATCTTCAACCTCAACTGTCGAACCTACCGGTCTAGGATAGCTACCGGCTCCTCCTCATAAGACAGATCCTTGTCCAACTGGACAGTGCTGAAATCTAACACGTGGGTTGGATCGCCATGATACCTCCGAAGCATGGACACGTGAAACACTGGGCGCACGGCTGACAAGCTAGGTGGCAAGGCAAGTCTATAAGACACCTCTCCCACACGATCGAGGATCTCAAATGGGCCAATAAACCTAGGGCTAAGCTTGCCCTTCTTCCCAAAGCTCATCACGCCCTTCATAGGCGATATACGGAGCAATACTCGCACAAACCATGAAAGCTACATCTCGAACCTTGCAAATCTGCATAACTCTTTTGCCGCGACTGAGCCGAACGAAGCCTGTCCTGAATGATCTTGAGCTTATCCAAGGCCTTGTGAACTAAATTTGTACCCAATAACCGAGCCTCTCCCGGCTCAAACCATCCGACTGGAGACCGACATCGCTTACCATACAACGCCTCATATGGAGCCATCTGAATGCTGGACTGGTAGCTATTGTTGTAGGCGAATTCTGCTAAAGGCAAAAACTGGTCCCATGAGCCTCCAAAATCAATGACACAGGCTCGGAGCATATCCCCCAAAATCTGAATAGTCCTCTCGGACTGGCCGTCCGTTTGAGGATGGAACGTTGTGCTCAACTGAACGTGGGTGCCTAACTCCTGCTGAACTGCTATCTAGAACCGGGAGGTAAATTGCGTACCCCGGTCCGAAATTATAGATGTCGGCACCCCATGAAGGCGGACAATCTTCCGGATGTAGATCTCAGCTAACCTCTCCGATGAATAGGTGGCTGCAACAGGAATAAAATGCGCTGACTTGGTCAGCCTATCAATAATGACCCAAATAACATCAAACTACTTCCGATTCATTGGAAGTCCAGTAACGAAATCCATGGTAATCCTCTCCCACTTCCACTTGGGAAGCTCAATCCTCTGAAACAAACCACCAGTCTTCTGATGCTCATACTTAACTTGCTGACAGTTCAAACATCGAGCCACATATACAACAATATCTTTCTTCATCCTACGCCACTAATAATGCTGCCGCAAGTCCTGATACATCTTCACGGCGCCTCGGTGAATATAATACCGAGAACTATGAGCCTCCGCTAAGATCAACTCTCGAATCTCATTGACATTGGGCACACAAACTCGTAAGGTCACCTTTGTGGCACCTCCATGCTGCACCGTGTCTCTCAGGACACATAAATGGGGATCATCAAACTGTCGATCACGGATACGCTCCAATAATGATGAACGAGCGACCGTGCAAGCTAACACTCTGCTAGGCTCAGAAATGTCCAACCTCACAAACCAATTGTCCAAGGCCTGAATATCCAAAGCAAGCGGTCTCTGGCTGACTGGAACATAAGCAAGACTACCCATGCTGGTGGACTTCCTACTCAATGCATCGGCCACCACATTGGCTCTTCCCGGGTGGTACAAAATAGTAACATCATAATCCTTCAATAGCTCCAACCACCTCCGCTACCTCAAGTTCAACTCCTTCTGCTTGAACAAGTATTGCAGACTCTTGTTATCAGTGTACACCTCACACATCACACCATATAAGTAATGCCTCCCAATCTTCAAAGCATGAACAATGGCTGCCAACTCTAGATCATGGACCGGATAATTCTTCTTGTGGATCTTCAATTGCCTCGAAGCATAAGCAATGACTCTTCCATCCTGCATTAATACCGCACTAAGCCCAATACGGGAAGCATCACAATAATTTGTGTAAGACCCTGAGCCTGTGGGAAAAACCAATATCGATGCTGTAGTCAAGGCTGTCTTGAGCTTCTGAAAGCTCGCCTCACACTCATCTGACCATCTTAACTAGGCACCCTTCTGGGTCAATCTGGTCATCGGAGCTGCATTAGATGAAAATCCCTCCACGAACCGACGGTAGTAACCTGCTAACCCCAAGAATACTCTGAATCTCTATAGCTGATGCTGGTCGAGGAAAGTTCTTGACTGCCTCAATCTCCTTTAGGTCCACCTGCATACCCTTTGCTGATACAACGTGACCCAGAAATGCAACCGAACTCAACCAGAACTCACTGTTCGAGAACTTAGCATATAACTGTCTATCCTTCAAAGTCTGAAGAACCACTCTGAGGTGTTGTTCGTGCTCCTCCTGGCTGCGAGAGTGCACCAGAATATCATCAATAAAGACTATCACGAACAAATCCAAGTAAGGTCTGAAAACTCGGTTCATTAACTCCATAAATGTTGCTGGGTCATTGGTCAACCCAAATGACATGACCAAAAACTCATAATGCCTGCACCAAGTGCAGAATGCAGTCTTAGGGACATCAGACGCCCTAATCCTCAGCTGATGGTAGCATCAATCCTCTATAGTGGATACTTGTTCTTTATCGTCACCTTGTTCAACTACCGGTAATCAATGCATATACTCATCGATCCATCATTTTTCTTCACAAATAACAATGGCGCACCCCAAGGAGAAATGTTAGGCCTGATAAAACCCTTCTCTAGCAAATCTTGCAACTGGTCATTTAACTCCTTCAACTCTGGCGGGGCCATGCAATACGGCGGAATATAAATGGGCTGTGTGCCTGGGGCCAGATCAATACAGAAATCAATATCCCTGTCGGGCGGCATACCTGATAGGTCTGAAGGAAAAACCTCGGGGAACTCCCGAACAATAGGAACAGAGTCAATAGAAGGAACCTCTGTTCTGGAATCGCGAACATATGCCAGATAAGCTAAACATCCCTTCTCGACCATGCGTCGAGCCTTTACATATGAAATAACACTGCGGGTGGCATGACTTGAGATCCCTCTCCACTCCAATCGGGGAAAATCTGGCAAAGCCAAGGTCACGGTCTTGACGTGACAAGCCAAGATAGCATGATACGGGGATAACCAATTCACCCCTAATATGACGTTGAAATCCACCATGTCTAAGAGCAATAAATCAACACGAGTCTCAAGACCGTCAAACACTACCACACAGGAACGATGAACTTGGTGGACCACTATAGAATCATCCACTGGTGTAGATACATAAACAGGAATACCCAAGGCATCACTAGGAATAACCAGGTAGGGTACACAATAGGACGACACATACGAACACGTAGACCAAGGGTAAAATAGCACTAAAGTATCTCTAATACAAATTAGAATGGTACCTGTAATGCCTGCACCTGAAAACTCAGCCCCTGGCCTAGCTGCTAGCTAGCCTCTACCTCTGGAAACCTAAACTCTACCTCTAAGACCTCTACCTCCACCTCTAACACATCTTCCCCCATCTCTAGCTGACTGGGCATGCTGTGGAACCTCCGGTGCCTGAATCATAGCACGAGAACTCTGATGCTGGAAGCTACCATAAACTCGAGGTCAATATCTGACAATGTGCCTTGGATCACCACAAGCATGGCAAGACCTCGTCTGCTACGGCTGAGCACCCCTCAACCTCGGGCAAACCCTCATGAGATGACCATATTCGCCACACTCATAACATCCACGTGACTGCTGAGGGAACTGAGGCTGACCCTATCGACCTGAATGATCACCTGAAGTACCATGAGTGACACGGGAGGCTGACTGAAAAGGCTTGGGAGGATGGCCTCTACCATAAGTACCTCTACCCCCAGTCGAGGCACGACTGAACCTGCCTGCGCGATGGGGCTTCTTGTCCGACCCATGACCACCTCCCTGTGGCAGAGTTATCTCATCTCTACGGCCCACATTGGCCGCCTCCTGAAAAGTGATCTCACTCCCGGCCTAAGCAACTATACTCGGCTGACCTGCCACCGCTTGCTGAACTCCTGGAAGCAAACCCGCTTGAATGACACTCTCCACGAAGCCTACCAATCGGACTAGAGCGTCCTGAAGAACTGAGGTGGCAATGAACCCTTCTGGGACCTGAGCTGGGCCCACCAGGACTACTAGGGCTGGCACCTCCTCCTCCAAATCAAACCTGAGGCTCCGCCACTTGAGCTACTGCTGGGGGCTCGGACTGTTGTGCAGTAGAAGAGGAAGCACGTGCTCTCGCCATTTGCGGAGGAGCAGAATAGAAATTCAATCGGTACTTGAGAAATAGAACTGCACGACAAGAAAGAACAAATGTGAAACTTTCCTAACTCTGTAGCCTCTGGGGATAAATACAGACATCTCCATACCAATCCCTCAGACTCTACCGAGTTTTTCCGTGAGTTGTGAGACCTATGTAACCTAGTGCTCTGATACCAACTTGTCATGACCCGGATTTTCCACCCTCGGGAGTCGTGATGGAGCCTACTAATGGGAGCTAGGCAAGCCAATTATCAAATACCTCTTTAGCGAACATCGACAATATTAACAATAATAAATCATTTAACAATAAAACGGAAGTCTCACATATAATTTACTGAAAGAAATGCGGAAGTTTAACAAACCCTCTACCCAAGACTGGTGTCACAATACTCACGAATGTCTAGAGAATGCAAAATACAAGGTTCGAATGAAGCATAGAACTGTCTGCTACGGTACAATAATAACAAACTGGATGAAATAGAAAGGACTCCGGGCCGGCGGACGTCAGCAAGGCTACCTCGAATGTCCCTGGACTGGAAGCTCGCTCCCAAAATGCTACTGCTACTCAAATGCTGCTCCAACACCTGGATCTGTGCAAAAAGATGCACAGAGTGTAGCATCAGCACAACCGACCCTACGTTTTGGTAAGTGCCTGGCCTAACCCCGGCGAAGTAGTGATGAGGCTAGACCGGACTACCAAACAAACTTGTGCAGTTTAAAAATATATATATATATATATATATACACACACGCAATAGAAGAAAAAATAGAAACTTAACAAGTCAAGAGGGAGGGGAGCATGCTATAGGGGCTGTAGCAGTTTAGAATACAAGGTAAATAAATAAGGAATAAAATGGTACAACTACAAAGTCAACGATAGTAATAACGCAAACATGGCACGGAATGTCTCTTCGTGCCTTAATAATCAAACATGGCACGGAATGTTCCTTCGTGCAATAATAATCAAACATGGCACGGAATGTTCCTTCGTACATTAATAATCAAGGCATGGCACGGAATGTTACTTCGTGCATTAATAATCAAAACATGGCACGGAATGTTCCTTCGTGCATTAATAATCAAACCATGACACAGAATGTTCCTTCGTGCATAAATAATCAAACATGGCACGGAATGTTCCTTCGTGCATTAATAATCAAGGCATGGAACGGAATGTTCCTTCGTGCATTAATAATCAAAACATGGCACGGAATATTCTTTCGTGCATTAATAATCAAAACATGGCACGGAATGTTCCTTCGTGCATTATTAATCAAAACATGGCACGGAATGTTCCTTCGTGCATTATTAATCAAAACATGGCACGGAATGTTCCTTCGTGCATTAATAATCAAAACATGGCACGGAATGTTCCTTCGTGCATTAATAATCAAAACATGGCACGGAATGTTTCTTCGTGCATTAATAATCAATACAATCGTGCATGGCATCATCCATCGTGCTTTATCACTCAACCTCACCCAAACAGCAATCACAAACAACGGGGGCGAGGGGATAGACAAAAGTAATAGATATACCGGCAAGGGAAAACACAAGTAAACAGTCAAATCCCGACAAGGGAACAATAACAATAACTTTCACATCCCGGCGAGGGAGATAATCAAAGTACGTAAACAGCCCAGCAAGGGAATAATCACATCTCTTTCTCTTTCTTTCATTTCCTACTCAATAGTTACTTTATCATTCGAGCCAACGCCCCAAAGAGTTTACAAGTCATAAATTCCTTCTCATACTCTTAAGATTATATAGAGTTTACCAATTTAACAAGCAAGAGTCACAACAAAACCAGAATAAGCATAATAAAGACTCATGGTCATGCTAGACACCAGTGTATAGATACTCGTCACCATGCCTATACACCGTACTCAACATTTAGCAATTAGAAAATAATATTCTAATCCTATTCCCTCAAGCCAAAGTTAGATCAAACACTTACCTCAAATGCTCCAAAAATCCACTTAAGCCTCTAGTATAGCTTTACCACTCGAATTCACCACAAAACCGCTTGAATCTAATCACAAATTACTTGAATGTATCAACAAATGCTAATTGAATCAACTTGAATGCATGAAAATGAATTTTCCAAAGTTTTACTCAAAAATTCCCAAAATGCCTCCGGGCCCACGTGGTTAAAACCCGAGGTTCGAACCAAAACCCGGTTACCCATTCCCCCACGAGTTCTTATCTATGATTTGTTTTGAAATCGGACCTCAAATTGAGGTCCAAATCCCCAATTTTAAGAAAACCTAGGTTCTACCCAAAATCCCCATTTTCACCCAAGAAAAACCTTGATTTTAAGATGAAAACATGATAAATGATGTTAAATATTGAAGAAATTAAGTGAAAATCAACTTATAATTGTTTTGGAATGAGGTTTGCTCTTGAAAAATCGCCTATGGTGTTTTAGTTTTGGAGGAATGTGAAAAATGAAGCTTAAAATCGTCTAAGTATGAAAAATGCAGGTTTCTGATATGGGAATTGCGAACCCCGATCAAAATGTGGGAATTGCAAACTCTGCTTCGCATTTGTGAAGCCAGGCCATGAACGAGACCTTCGCATTTGCGAACATGGTCTCGTATTTGCGAGCCCCTCACGTCGCAATTGCGATGGGGAACTTCGTAATTGTGAAACTAGGCAGGCCTGGGGACTTTCGCATTTGCGAGCCAAACCATCGCATTTGCGATAGTGCCCGAGTTTCACAGACTTCGCAATTGCGAAGCAATGCTCGCATTTGTAATCTCGCAATTGCGAGTCCTCCCTTCGCATTTGCGAAGATCACAGAAGCCAGCATACCAGATTTACAAAAAATGGAAAATGCAATCCGATGCCTATCCAAAACTCACCCGAGCCCTCGGGGCTCCAAACCAAATTAGCACACAACCTCAAAAATATCCTACAGACTTACTCATGCGATCAAATTGCCAAAATAACATCATATACATGGAATCAAACCCCAAAATCATAATTTTTCATTATAACTTCATAAACTTCAAACTTTAGATATTTAGGTCCGAAACACGTCAAATGACGTCCGATTTCAACCAAACTTTATAGAAAGTGCTTAACACATATTTAAGACTTTTACCAGGTGTCGGAACCAAAATACGAGCCCGATACCACAGTCTTTTAATCAATTGTCATTTTCTTTTTCCTTAATAATTTCAGAAAAACAATTTCACAAAAAATTCTTTTCTCGGGCTCTAGACCTCGAAATTCGACTCCGGGCACATGCCCGAGTCCCATATTTTTCTACGAACCTTCCGGGACCGTCCAATCTCGGGTCCGGGTCCGTTTACCCAAAATGTTGACCGAAGTCAACTTTAATCATATAAATATCAAAATTCATCTTTTTTCACACAGAATTCATATTTAAGCCTTCCAGCTATACGTCCGGACTACGCACGCAAGTCGAGGAAAGTAAAAGTGAGGTTTTCAAGGCATTAGAAGCGCAGAAAAGGAGAGAAATCCAGTGATGACCCTTTGGGTCGTCACATTCCTACCATAGATTCAGTTCCGGTGTTGAGGGACTTTTCGGATGCATTTTTTGTGGCCGGGCATGTTGCCAGGCGAGGTTGTGGATTTTGATATTAATTTGGTGTCGGGCACCGTATCGTACGGCTCCTTCAGGAGTTATAGTAGTGAAAGGAGCAGCTTCAGGCTTCTTGGTAATGAGTTCGTTGGTAGGCCAATGTGGATACGTGTTTAGCTTGAGCTGGCTTGGTTGGCCTCGAATTGTATTATTGAGGGATAGGTTAATTCGATCATTATTGATCTTGTTAGTGATTTGAGGAGAGCTACGAGTTGCTTTTCGGTGTTGTGAGACATTATGATTTGTTGGTTATGGGCACATGTGGTGCGGTTCTATTGGGGATTCATAGTGAGAGTCAAGCGAAAGAGCAATTGGGTGTTGCTCGGTAGATGGAGTATTGGTTATGAACTATCGGGTTTCGTGGCGTATGTTATTTGTTTCACCGTGCGTGTAAAGAATTTCTTTGGTTCCAGACATCAAATTGTGCGTGGCTGTCAATTTTGAACGTAGTGACTTGAGGTGTTTCAGGTGTAATAATGTTTGGATAGGATCGCGCATTTGTAGTGAGGCTACATGGAGATATGACCTTTCGGGGTAGATTCATGTGTTCTATTTCTATGATGTGAGATGGGGTCTCAGCCTTGTGTTGTGATGGTACTGATGAGCTTGAGGTACAACTCTTTCGTTGAGTCATTTTTCATGAATTGAGTATGTTCAGACCGTTTTTTATTGGTGCGCGTATTATGCAAGTTGTGGCTTAGGCCTGTATTGAGGTGTCATATCACCAGAGTGGTGTGTTGAATTCGAGGTGATCAATGGGGTCACTAATGAATACGAACGGATTTGATTTCAGCTTGTTGGAAGGATAATATCGAGGTTCGGATCGGAATCTGCTGTGGTATTAGTCAAAAGGGAAGTGGCTTCATGAATGGTTGATCTGAGAAATGGATACGGTTTATCGTGTGTTTAATTTATCATTGGCAGTATATGAAAGTGTTGGAATAATACCTTAGTTGATAAGAGGTTTTCTACCGGTATTCGGGTGTTGTGGGCAACTGCTGTGAATAGAAGTTATCATTTTGAGTGTTTGGGTTATGTAAAATATCATATGATTGCACCTGAGGTTGCAGGTATGGGTTATTACAGTTGGTTCGGGCTTATTCTGAGCATAAATGTGAGGTTCTGATCTTGTGTGTGATTTTGGAATGTGCAATGTAGTTCTATAGTTTATGGACTAGATGGATTGTGAAATTTCAGCTATGTTGTGTTATCGGACCTATGCGAGATAGGGTGACGTGTGATCACCCCCGTGTATATGCTTGGTAAGGCCATTTAGCTATTGGTTGGCTTCTAGGACAACTCTGGATACACTCGAGGACGAGCATTTGTTTAAGTTGGGGAGGATGTGACGACCCGACCCGTCGTCTCGGGAGTTACCGCCCCGTTTTCCCAATTTTATACTTCTTCATGTTTCGGAAGTTTTAAAAGAACTTAGGCTTGAATCCGATATAATTTGATAGTTTTGGTGTTGTTCATGGTGTTTTGATGAATGGAGCAAGTTTGAATGATGTTTTAGGATGGGTTGGCACTTTTGGTTGAGGTCCCGGGGGCCTCGGGGTGATTTTGGATGGCCATCGGGATGAATTTGAACTTGTCAGAATTCTGAAAATTTTTTATAGCTGGTATTTCCGTATTTGCAGAAAAGGGGCTGCAGATGCGAAGATTGGGTCGCAGGTGCAAGTGTGAGCATTGGGAGAAGATTCCACAGATGCGGACGGTTTATGCAGGTGCGGTTGTCACAGATGCGCTCTATTGACAGCAGAAGCGCTCCGTGTGTGAGTAGGAGGTTCCGCAGGAGCGGATGTCTGACCGCATAAGCGGTGTCCGCAGAAGCGGGATTGGACCGCAGAAGCGATCTTGGGTGAGATTAGTGAGTTCCGCAGAAGCGGTAGTCGCATATGCGGTAAGGTAACCGCAGACGCGAAAATGATTGTTCAGAGAAGGGTTTTAAAGCTCATTTTTGTTCCGCGAGCTTAAGTTCATTTCCACCATTTTTGATCGACCTTGATAGCTATTGGACGAAAATTGAAGGGGATTTTGATAGGTGTGATTGGAGGTGAGTTCTTTGACCCTAATACATGATTTAATGGTAGAATTTAACATAGAAATTTGTGGAAATTCATCAAAATAGTGTAAAACTAGGGCTTGGAAATTTGGTATTTTAAAGTGGGATTGGATGGGTCATTTGGACTCGGATTTAGGAGTTTTTGGTATGTATAGACTAGTGGAGAGATAAGGAAGCCGGTGATGTTAATTGCATTACCTCTAGAGTACAACCCGGAGCCTTCTTTTCTGATTTTTCGAGAAGTGGGTCCGGTGCTCGGGTTTTGCCAATTTCGTGAATTTCGATATTTTTTGAGTTTTTTCAATTGAATTATATTCCCTTAGCCTATTGTAACGTATTTGTTGTGGTTTTGACCAGATTCGATGCGCGAGGAGGTCAATTTGCATGGCAAGGGCATAGCGAACTAGGATTTTGCCCGGCTTGAAGTGAGTAATGATTGTAAATGACATCCTGAGGGTTTGAAACTCCGGATTTGCACATCTTAGTGCTGTATTGAGGTGACTTGCACGCCGGCTAGCGAGCATGGGGTAGAGCACCGTTGGGGATTGTGACTTGGTCCGTTCCGTTTGATGAATTTACTGCGTATTTGACTGAAATTACTTGTTATCGTCATAATGTGGGGTGATTGTCATATTTGGGCTTCGTGCCAGTTATTTGAACCCTTCGGGGATTGTTGTTGATAATTTCTCACAGTTTTAAATATATATTTGAACTCAGTCATGTGTTTTCCACTGTTTTAAAACTCAGCCAAGTTTACTATGCCTTAAACACTTGAAATGATATTTCTAAATATATTTTTGGGCTGAGCATCATGTTTTATTGTTACTCGAGCGGCTTATGTGATTTTATTGACTGAGTAACGCCGAGGGCCTGTATTGTGAGGATGCCTTTGGATCGGGCTGCACGCCGCAGTGGTGTTACACTGATACTGATATAAGGCCGAGAGCCTAGATTTGATGCCACGAGATAGCTTGATATTACGCTTGGGCTGTAAGGGCCCCTCCCGGAGTCTGCACACCTCCAGTGAGCGCTGTCGACGTTAAATGAATCGAGCTGCACGCCGCAGCGATATATGGATCGGGCTGCACGCCGCAGCGGTACCGGTACTGTTTGATGTATTTACCTTATTTCATTTGTCTGCCATTATATGTTGTTTGTGCTTCTTCTTGCAATATTCACCTATTGTTCTGGTATTATCTGATAATCGAGTGTGGTGTCCGAGAGGCGGACTTCTGTGCTTATCTGCACTATTTGCTTTTGCATTCAATTGCATAACTGTTGAAAAGGTCATTTTCAAAAGAGGTTTTAAACTGAGCTAAGATATTTCTAAAGGTTTTACAGCTTCACTGCTTTCTCTCAAAGAGCTTTTCACTGCTCATATTTAGCATAGTGGTTTGCTTTACGTGATTTCTTACTGCTCAGTTGTTATTTACCCTTATTACTCACTGAGCTGGAGTACTCACTTTACTCCCTGCACCTCGCGTGCAGATGCTGGTATTTGTTCACCCAGTAGCGGGCTTTGGCTAATCAGAGGCAGAGCTATAGGAGTAGCAAGGTGACTGCTTGCGTTCGCGGCACCATTCTTCTCTCTTTTAGTCCATTATTCCGGCTTTGTATATTTTAGGTCTTGTAATTGTATCTATACTCTGATAGATGCTTGTGACACCCCGATTTGGGCTGTGTTGGATTGTAATTTCGTTAATTAACATTATTAAGTCATATTTTGTTAATCATTTATGCTTAACTATTTGAAAGAGACGAGTTGGGTTAGTTGGTTGGCCTCGTCCTCACGAGAGGCGTCATCATGATCAGTGCGGGGTTTGGGTCGTGACATTCATATTTTCAACTTTTACACCCTTTTGATCTTCTCGATATTCTTATCTGTTTTGGTTTTTTTCCTACTTTTTGTTATTTTATCTTATTGTAAGAATAAATGTATTAGTTATTACTTCCTCACCCATTTCTATTCAAAATCACAATATAAATCCAATAAAATATTTAAATCTTATCTTGCTTTAACTGCTTGCCGATCTGTTGTTTCATCGATCTCTTTAATTTCTTTATTTATTTTTGTTCATTATTTAATCAAGTGATACCTCTCATTTTTTGCATGCTTATCATTTTGTTACTTAGATGTTGTTATGTATCTTGATATTAACCATTTATTATATACAGAACTTAATTCGGTATTTGAGAAGATGATACTTTTTTCTTTCTGAATTCTTGATCCGAGAATGAACTTTGTTTCTTGGTATTTTGAACCATTTTTTTAAAAAATGGATGTGATTAATTTATATGAAGGTACATCAATTTTTTTTTTTTTTTGGCTTTGTTTTCTTTACCATATGGGTAAAAGTTGAGCATTAAGTTCTTATGTGGGTAAAAGTTGGTTTATCAAACAACACAGAAGTTATAAAGCTTGGCTTGAGAGAGCGAAAATGCACATGTTATGTCTTTTGACAGAGCTGAAAGGTGATGAAAATATGAAAACAGGGGGACTCCAAATTTGTAGAAAGCGAGTTACATTGTACGAGACATTAGGGAACCTTTTCTTCATCGCCCATCAATAAAGCAAATGGCTTAAAAATCTTAAGATATATTCTTCTAACTATAACATTTGGAAGGATATCATAATTTATATCTCTGATTGTAGTACTAGCCTGATGATTTGTCACTTAGGGTGTGTTTTGTACTAAGGAAAATATTTTTTGGAAAATGTTTTCCAATTTTTTCATAGTTGGCTTAAATGTTTTGGAAAATATTTTTCTTATCAATTTATTTTCCTCGGAGGAAAATATTTTTCTTATCAAAAGAAGGGAAAATATTTTCCAAAGCTCCTTCTCAACCTTTCTTACCTCACCAACCCACTCCACCCCTTCTCCAAAAATAAATTTTTTTTAAAAAAATTTCAGCTTTTCGCTTACCATCCACCCTACTATTCCTCCACCCCCC